>JAOXOE010043611.1:0-38366 GCA_028565055.1 Phoeniculus purpureus | reverse complement strand
ATGCAAGACTCTACACTTACCCTTGTTATACTTCATTAAATTTCTCCCTGCCCAGCTCTCCAGCCTGTCCAGGTCTCTCTGAATGGCAGCACAGCCTGCTGGGTTGTTGGCGACACCACCCAGCTTTATGTCATCAGCAAACTTGCTGACAGTGCACTGTAATCCCTCATCCAAGTCACTAATGCATAGATTGAATAGGACTGATCCCAGTACTGACCCTTGGGGGACTCCACCAGATACAGGCCTCCAACTAGACTCTGTCCCATTGACTACCACTCTGGCTTCTATCCTGCAGCCTCAAAATTTTTTGCCACTATGGGCATGAGCATGGAAACCTTTATTTAATGTGATTTTTTTAGATCTCTAGTGTCCCACAATGAATATGCCCCGGCACAGCTCAGGTGCTTTTCAAGTGCTGAAATGGAAATAGCAGTGGACTTCCATTTGAATAGGTGATAAATGTGCATTTCCAAACTCTTTCACTACCAACTGCTGCGTTAGTGCCATTTGTTTGAAGAGGACTTTGTCTGTGGCACTGGGGATGTGCTTTTAAATATTATGGCCTTAAGATATCCTTCACCTTGGCATTACAAAACCTGTGCCTAGTTGTGGAAATCTTGTGCTAAGAAGCCAGTTCCGCTGCACTGAGTTGTCAGATCTGGTTTTCTCCTTAAACCTAATTTCAGGAAGTAATCTGGGGCTTTTCATACCTGCTCCCAGTCACAGCAGGACATTTTTGCCCTCCTTTGAAAAGCAGAAAATCAGAGGAAAGCAGCATTTTGGTGATAAGCACATGCTGGCAGGAGCACTGCTGTAAAACTTGCAACAAAGGCTCTTAGAAGCTGGTGCGCTGTCGGAGCAATTAGACTCACAGCGTCTATCAAATTATAATTCTGGCAGCACTGAGGGCAAGAGAGCTTGTCACGCAGGGTTGGCACCTCTTCCCACCTCTCTCAACACTTTTTTTGCAAGTGCAGTTTGACCGGTTACAAAAAAGGACTTTGATATGGCCAAAGCCACTCCCTTAGAAAGCTCAGACAAGTGTGTACAGTTGCCTACATAGTTGCCTACATCTGTCCGTCTGTCCATCTTAGCATTTGTTTTTCATGCAGTTATCAAACAAAACCAGGACACAAGCCCTCGGGCACCAGGGAGAGGAGAGATGGCATTTGTACGCTGAAGGGGCAAGGGCAGTGGTGTCTATGCTGGAGAAGATGATGTATGAGATGAGATTAAATGAGAAAAGGAGGTTATTGCTTTTTACAACTACCTGAAGGGAGGCTGTAGAGAGGTGGGGGTTGGTGTCTTCTCCTAAGTCACTGGCAATAGAATGAGAGGAACAGCCTCAAGTTGTGCCAGGGAAGGTTTAGATCAGACATTAGGAAAAAATTTCTTCATTAAAAGAGTGGTCCAGTATTGGAAAAGGCTAACCAGGGAAGCGGTTGAGTTGCTGCCCTTGGAGGTGTTCAAAAAATGCACAGATGTAGTCCTGGGGAACATGGTTTAGTGGGCGCCATAGGGTTGGTTTGATGGTTGGACTGGATGATCTTGGAGGTCTCTTCCAACCGTAATGATTCTATGATTCTGTGTATGCTATAACCAATGTGGACGCAGAAATGGTGACATAAGAAGGACAGCTGCCCCACTGCTGCTTCCCAGGTCGTATTCAGTGTCCTAGTCCTTCTCACTCCTCCAACAGCTTGATGAAGCTAGGATGAGGCTGCCGCCCCTTGTCCCTGAGGTCCAGCAGGGCAGGTACTAGAGAAAAAGGCTGAAGAAGAGGAGGTGGTAGCTGCTGTGGCAAGGAAGAAGAGCTGGAAAGGGTGCTGGGGATTGCTTGCAATGCCACAGCAGCTCCCCAGGATCTCTGGGCTAGTGACATCTCTTCTCCTTTTGAATTTTCTTATGAAATTCTGCAACTGGCTGTTCCTTTGACACCACGCACTAGGGAGAAGTCCAAGCAAACAGAAAGGAAAGTGCAAAGCAAATGGGAAGGAGGTGGGAGCAGTGTGAGCACTCAGCATCTCACACCACTTGGAAAGAAAAAAGCGCAGGGGGCAAGAGGGGAGGAATTGAGGAAAACCTAATGCTGTCATGGGGAGCTGAGACACTTCTGGAAAAGATACGCTGTTCAGTAAGAAGCGTGCAGGGGTTAGGGAAGGAGTGCATCAGAAGGTTTCTACTCCTGAGGAATTTTTGAGTTTAGCAGCATTGTCAGGCTCAGGATTTTAAACCACATGTATGAGATCTCTAAGTACTAGGAAACCAGACTGAGAAGCTGGGTTTTGCTTTGTTTGGCTATTTTGGTTTTTCAACAAATGGTAGGTTTTTTCAATTCATCTCCTGATTTCTGATCCTTCAGACGCTAGTTGATTTGCATTTTCATGTCTGCTTGCACAATGGCTGAAGCCTTTTAAACAACAGTTCTGATTTTCTCAGAATCAAAACGTTTCAAGAAGTGGCAAAATGCCAAATATTGTGATAGTAGTGATCAATCAGCAAGCTAAATTTAGTAATAATTTCCTGTTAAAGAACAACCAATTAACACAGTGATTGCATCAATTGTTTTATATGCTGTTGATGAGGATGTTATTGTAAGTTCTGCATTACGTGTGGTCTGATAAAGTTGCAGATATGGCAGTACGCCGTCGAGAAAGCCGTACTAGTGTATGCACAGATCCCCAGTGTTCAGAGATTTCAAAGTCAATCGTACGCCCAAGAACAGCTACACCACTCATCTGGTGAGCTTCTCAATGGCCTTTTTTTAAATTCATTTATTTCAGCTTGAAGCTCCCCACAAGAAGGTATTAGGCACGGCTGAAGCATTTATATAAGAAATGTTGCCTGCATGTCCTACAGCCCTCTGAGAAACATCAACATTTGAGCAAGTAATGATTTTTGAATGATTAGGGGTATTTTGTTATTTTTCAGATTAGATTTGTTTGGGGTTTTTTTGTTTTTTAAAGCTGAGCAAATCTCTTTGTTTAACTACAGAACAAGTCTCTGCTCCAGTGCAGCCATCTGAGGATGCTGCAGAAGTTAATCAATTCCTGACTTGTTTGGTGTTTTACAGGCAACCATGGGAATAGCCATGGATTTAGAGGAGAATCAGAGAGCTAGAAAGGGACAAATGCCGCAAGATACGGTATTTTCAGACCTTAACTCTGAGCTTTAAGCAGCACATTGGTGATGGATCTATTGCCTCTCAGCACATGGATACTTCTATCTTAACTTATCTCTGGACACAGCCCTAGATGTTGTTGGCACCACTTTTAAGCACTGCAAGTTAATCGAAATATTATGCCAGGGAGCAGGGAATGCAACAGAGAGTGGAGTATACACCAGTGAAGCCACTAGCACTGGAGGGACGATAGCAAACTGGGACACACAGTAATCCTTTGGGAGGGCAAACTCACTCCTACAGGGCTGGCATCAAAGGAACATGATCTGAGTTACATGATCTGTTTGCAAAGTGAGTGATCAGCTTGATCATTTAGATCATTTGCAGGAGGATGAAACTTTTTCCTCCTGAAAGTTCCAGACATAAAGGTAAACCGGACCTAGTATTAAAAGGCTCCAGCAAAAGCACCATCCAACAGGGAGTCTTCAGCACCAGTGGGAAGAACCTTTGTCTCCTGGGATTTTGCTGTTGTTTGGGACATTTGTATGGACTTCATCTTTCACAGACATCTTACAGTATCACAGAGGAACATACGTAGAATCTAATCCAAGATATTGCAGAGCAAAGTGCTGCCCCAGCTAAGGCTTCATACAGGATATGGGTTTTGTAATGGGACTCTGTTTGTTTTTTTCCCTTTTTACACAACTTCTGCTTCAATAAAAACCAGATCAAGAAAAATAAAATAGAGAAAAGTGGATATTAAAATGCAAACTTCTTCTGTGAGCTCACATGCCAAGATATACTCAGCAATCGGAACAGGAGAGCAGAGCTTCTCTTTAACCTTCAGAGAAATAGAAGTGGTACCATCTCTCCCTGTTCACTACTTACGTGCCCTCCCTCTGACTTTGAGAGCTACCTGTGCAACCCTGCTATGGTGTCTCTACCAATTAGCATAACATTAAAGGGGCTCTAGGGATCTGGAAATGTGACTGTAAGAAATGCTCTACCTTGTTTGATCATGCTGCTGTTAAAATGCATCTTTGGGCCACTGAGATGTTTGAGACTGCTGGGAACATCTGTATTAATCAGATGATGGTGAATGACCAATATCTTGGACACTCCTGCAGCGTCCCTATTTCCCTGCAGTTAGTTTAATTCTGGCGTTGCTAGGATATATCATCTTAGAGAATATAAATCTCACAAAGCTCTCACTGACAAGAGGATTAGAAAAGCATGTCTACCAGTGGATTATGTGTATGAATGAAGAATAAAATTAAACATAAAGTGCTTCATTTCTGCTTAAAATGATGTAACTCTGTGGATGCAGATTTGAAATGATCAGGCTGGCTTTATCTGTTGTGCGCTCCTAACCAATAACGCTCTGCTCCAGCTGTTCTCTCAAGACACATCTTTGCCAAATGCCATGATTGTTTAGGGAACATCACAGACTTCCCCATCGTCTGACTAGACGTGGACAAATCCAAAGTAAATGTAAGTAGTCACCACTTTAGCTAGTCACCTTGACTTCTTATTTGTTCAGTGTTAAGAACCACACGCTTTTAGAGAATGAATCATCTCACATTAAGATAGGTCAGAAATTGTGCTGTTGGAGTTCCCATTGCTCTGCACCAGCAGGAAAGTATGCCTGGGGGGGGCCTAACTCCAACAGAGATGTCTGGGGTTTGCCCCATGAGTTTTTTTAGTAACAGAGATCACTAAGTCCTTCAGATGCTGCAGCTTAGGGAACACCTTAGAGGCCAACTCAAACAGACGGAGTTGACTTGCTTGCTTGACTTGTAGCTGGAGCTACACCACAGAGGTCCAGATTCCTTAGCAGGGCATTCCGCCACTCTCTTCTAGTTCCACGGGCTGTGATGCTGCAGAAGCCACACTTGTTCACCTGCCTCTACTTAACAACATCAGCAGAACAGATATACAGACATTCCCCCAAGCATATACATACATATGCACATATATACACACATACATATGTACATGTATATAATCCCCCAACAAGCAGGATCCAGTTGGAGCTGAACTCACATGACTCAGTAGAGTGTAAATGCACACACAGAGATATGTTCATACAAAAATGAGTAGATTATATTAATGATTTGCCACACACAGTGGTCAAAAACATCATATTGAATCCATTAAAGAGTCAAGTAAAATGCTTGCAAACGTAGCAGGAATACAGTGCATATCCAAGTCACGTATTTCGCCTGGGCTTAATTCCAAGTTTTCCTTCTCAGCAAAAACTCTCCCATCTGTGGCACCCCAAACACTTGGAGGCAGAGTCAGAAAGTGATGAAAACCTTAGTGACAGAGGCCTGATAATATGCTACAGATATTGGTGCCTAAATGCTACGTGTCCTTGTGTCTAAAATACCGCTCACTTGTACTGAGCAAGCCTGAGATACAGGGAGCAAAGAATTGAAAACCCATTAGATTTGGTGACTGAGAACTTCTGTGCTGTGCGCTGCAATATCTGCCTCTGCATCAATCTGCTTTATTTTGACTTTGACTTTTGCTTTGACTTCAAACTTTTCTATTCACCTGGAATTTTCCTATTCCTGGAGTTTGGGAACTCCAGGAATAATGGAATCTGCCTAATATTTGCCTCTTATTGTGACACATATGCCCTACCAATTTGCTGCCACACTGATGGCCACATGCCTGTGTACAGGCTTTCTTCTATTAGACAATGAACTTGTTTCTGTGAATGTTCAGGACATTTCATAGTCTCTCAGATCCCAGATGGCACTTTTTTTTTAGCCTGTGCACCCAATTGCTCAAATTATAGAACCAGAATTCTACTTCTAATTCTACTTCTTGTTTTCTTATGAGCTTCAGTTTTATTTCCTCATTCAGCTTCTCAAATATATTAGTATTGTTTGTTTGGGAACTTACCAGTCATGCCACTCTCCACCCCTCTGCTCTTGCCCTACACAGCTACATCAGTAGTCTGCTTATTACTCAGAACACTAAGTAGCAAGAGACTCTCACATAGCTTCGATTCTTTCCTTCACCCAGTTATTGCTGTACAGCCACACTTATCTCTTTGACAAGTCCCCTGTTCAGTTCTTCCTGAGGATCATGCACTCTTTAGCCCACCACAAGGTGATACAGGGCTGGTGACAGGTTGCAGCAAAGCCCAGTAGTTTTTGACAAACCTAAACTCAAGCTGAGCTGGCCAAGCCAGAAAAACCTGGTGTGCATCCTCACACCTAGTCCAAGCACACTCATAATGTGCATCAGGCTTAGCAGCAAGGACTCACATGCAAATGAGAGCTCAGATGAACATAACCTACAAATCTTAGTTATCCCTGGCATGCAATGTCAAGATGCTTCCTAGAAAGACCATGTCTTTCCCTTCACCATGTGACAGGCTACCAGGACAGCAATAGGGGCAGCTTAGACAGCCTTACCAGAGCACTCATACATGCAGGAGTACACCCTGGTCCATATTAAAGTCTTGCCAAAATCCAAGCTTTCTGCATCAGACCAAGCTGAAGATTAGCAGAAATCTATGCCTGTGTACTACCAAGGTGTCTCTTGGGAAAGAAAATAGTCTGAGGTGACTCTGGCCCTAAGGGAGATGGTTTTCCAAGATCTGATGGACAGAAATCGGTTGCCTACCACAGTAACAAGTTTTCAGCCAGGACTGAACTGAAAACAGCTTGTGAAATCCTGACACAAGTGGTTCTCTTCCAGATAGGCCAGGCTGGAGACAAGATGTCTTGCAACACCTGAGAGCCCTTGCTGGGGTTAAGGCAAAAGAAAAACTGTCCAGCACACCGCCGCACAAACTGGCTTGAGGCTTGCTTGTTCTTGTCCATCTAGCTCTGCTCAGCACACCCAAGGGCAGACTCATTTCAAGCACATTAGCAGAGGTCCTTGAGGTGTTTGAGGCTGATGCCTCAAGACAAAAGAAGAGGTTTGCAGATCAAAGTAGAGCTTTGATCATCCAGGACATTATTTTTATGAGCTGGGCTAAAAAGCCCACAAGATCCACAGACACAAGCAAAATGAATAAGGCATGGAACAACAGGTAGCATAGCTCAAGACTCAATTTCTAAATTCAGACGTGGCTTTCCCAGCTTGGTGGCTGCTGGGCAGCACGATCTACAGCTTTGCCTGTAGGAGGTAACCCTACTGTTAATAGGAAGTGACCTACTGGTTAAATAGAAGAGCAGGGTGCCTGTGTCCCATGGTCCTATTTCCCCACATCCTGAATTTCGCTGCCAACATTATGTTTCAGATCATGACTTCAAAGGTTTATAGGAAGCTCTGGGTCTGTCTGAAGAACTATGAACCCCATACTGCCAAAAGAGTGCTGTGCTGTGTTGGGAAGCAACATGAATCTGGCTTCACCCTGTATATGAAGCCAGTGGCACACTCCCCTCCTCTGCAGGGGAGGCAGTGCGGGCGGCCGGAGTTATGAAAAGGCCATGGGGGCGGTTGACAAAAGGCAAATTGTTTTTCCAAGGCTGTTTCATGTCACAGAAGGTATCATATGGGTGCACCATGTTATTTGGGTGACCTTGTTGAATAAGCCAGAACAGAAGGCATATGGGGGAATGACATATCACTAATGGAAGATGGGACGAGAGGAAATGGCCTCCAGTTGTGCCAGGGAAAGTTTAAGTTAGCCATTATGAAAACTTCTTCACTGAAAGGGTCATCATGCACTGGAACAGGTTGCCCAGGGAGGGGGTTGAATTGCCATCCCTGGATGAGTTTTAAAGTCGTGTAAATATGGAGCTTAGGGACATGGTTTAGAGGTGGGCTTGGTACAGTTAGGGTAATGGTCAGACTTGGTGATCTTGAAGGTCTTTTCCAACCTAAACTATTCCATGTTTCTATGTGCTGGTGTGGAATATACATTTTCCTAAACAGCTTTCTTCTTTCCCTAAAATGATACTGGTTTTGTAAGGGGAAATGCTAACAAAGTTCAGCTACTTAGGATGTGATATATGTGCTGGTAGCCTCCAATGCTTTTAGCAGTTACAGGTATCACTTCATTAGACAGATACACACACAGACACACCCCCTTATTACTTGGGTTTGCAATAACGTCATTGCAGAGCTGATTTTGTCTTTTGGCAAGTGTTTCCTTGTGAATGTTGACTAGCTTTCCTGGGGTGTGACAAGCCCAAAGCATTTTAGTAGGGATGATCAAAACCTCGGCTGGCAACCAGTATGACCAATGTTGGGTAAAAAACTATTATTTGTGTTGAAAGGATTATTAGCAAAACATCCCCGAACCTCAGTGGAGTGTATTGTGGTAGAAGCCTCAAAATATTTAATCAGTGCACTCCAAGGTCGTTGAGTGACAAGATCTGTCAGCATGAAGAGACATCAACACTTTGTACTGAGCAGTCACTGAGTTCTGAAAGTACCTATCCTTCAGCATTCATAGCTTTGACTATATATATAGTTTAATCACCCTGACAGATGCAAAGACTGAAGGCCAAACGTTCAGCCATGTCTCACTAAGTGTAGATCACTAAAAACTATGTGAGTATTCGATGAGACAGTTGCGTTTTCAGCATAACCGCTGCTGGGAGTGACAGGGCTATACAGGTCTGATTAGCCACACTTCTTCACTTGAAGGCACTGAAGGATGTTGAAAAGTTGGGCAGAAATCCAGTAACTGCAGACATGGCTTGGAAAGGGTGGGAACCACTGACCCAGTTTTGTGTATGTCCAGATAATTACCCACTAGAAAAATTCAAAACAAAAACAAGCCTTTCTCTTTTTTTGAAGCTGGAGTTACTCTGGAAAACAATTTAAAACAGAAAAAAAAAACCAACTCAAGTTGAGCAGAGCAGCAATTTTTTCCTGACACTCTCAAAAACAGTCATTAACAGTCATTGTTTTCCCTCTTCCTGCACTGCTAAGTCACGTTGCAAGTCTTATCACGCTTTGGCTTGGTTGGAGAGGTCACATGTCAACATCAAGACTAAGACACACCACAAACAGCTCAGCCCTTGCGTGTAGACAGCCCCCTGCTTGGGGCAAGACCAACAACCTACAGCCTTTGATAAAATACCTGCAGCAGTTGCTTCCTCTACCTGTACCACAAAGTGTATCTCCTAAGTCAGGAAAATCACGTAAATATTCTCCTATGAAAGACAGAACTTTCTTACAAGTGGTAAAATAGAAGTAGTCAGTGCAGTGAACCTCTCTTCTTGCCCCAGATGAAGGAGGAAAAAAAAAAAGGATGTTTTGGTTGTTCCTACAGAGCCAATAAATGTGCTTCAGGGGTCATTAACTTCAAATCCATTCTTGTGGAAAAAAGATTAAGTGCAGCACTGTACCTTATCCTGAATGCGCTGCCAAGCTTTGTTTAGAAATAGCATTTTACTGATAATTTTTTTTCGCCCTATGAGAAAAGTTTGTTCGTGCAGGGAGGAAGCTGACCGCACTCAGCGGAGAACCCGGCTGCATACCAAGTGCCACCCTACACTGCATAAGCACTCTGTAAAAGCCTCGCTTCTCTTTTATTTTAGGATCCGGTCTGGCAGTGACAAGCATCTGAATTGCTGCAGCTCGGCATAGGAAATGAACCGGCACTCCTACCACTTTGAGGTCCCACATCAGTATCTGGTGGCTTTGGGCCACCCACATCCTGCCAGAGAGGTTCACCTAACCCTTGCTGCAACCCTTCTCCTCCTTTAACCCTTTCTGATGAGAAACTGCTTTGAAAGTGAGCAGAGATTGGGGATTAGGGCTTTGCAGGAAGATTCAGGAAGTTGCAGGAAGTTTCAGATGGGCTTGGCAGGAGGCAGAGGAGGGGAATGGGGTCACGGTGGGGCAAGACATCCGGGGCCCCATTTGGGCAAGGCTCACCAAGTGGGTTGGTGAGTGCAGTTCTTCCATGGCACAAGTGGTCATCTCTTGTCAGCAATATGGGATACTTCAGGGAAATTACATTTCCCTTTTAATCATGAATGCGTCTCTCAAGTGTTCATTTCAAAAACCCACCAATATCCAATTAAATTACCATGGGCTCCAGGGCATCATTTACTTCATCATTATTGACAACAACCTATTTTGAGATATTTCAACTTATCTTCCGTGTCTAGAAATCAGTTAATGCAATTTTTGCCCTAAAGGCCTATAATTAGCTTGAAGTCTTATGCTAACACGGTATTTTAGAGGTTAATATGTGAAAAATATTCAGAATGGCTCTGTCTGAAGTAGGAACGCATCATGAGTTCTGAGAGGTTTAAAATCATGAGAAGAGGAGGATTTAGTCTATTTCCTAATACAAGACTCGTGAAACATGTTCAAGCAGCTCTACTGAGCCTCTCGTTATACAATAAGTCTTATGCAAATATGCCTCATCCAGCTTTCTGTCAGACTGAAGCAACTTGGGAGAAATTACAGTGTCCTGAAAGTCAGTGTTTGTTTCAGAGAAAGAGTCTTTGACAGACCAAGGGCTGAAATTAAAATGTGAAGTTTTTGAGAATCTGACAAAATACTTTTTATTTTCTCTTCAGTAAAACCTACACTCACGACTGAGGAACTACCAAAGCTATCACGAGGCTTACCTCTGAATTAACGTCAGCACACACACCATAGGGTCATTGAATTTTAAGGTTATCGTAAAATAAAGTCTAGTGGCACACGGTGAAAGAAATCTTAAACTTCTGATAATACCCTTCAGTCAACTGCATCTACGTGATACTTGAAGAATTTAAAAGTGCAGCTGGGAAATCATTATCTACCATTCAAAGAGATAAAGAATTGCTTTATTTGTTCTAAGAGCTAGAAAAGATTTTTAAAATTCTCTTAATGCAACTGTATGGAGGTAAACAGCATCTGGAGATAACCTTGATATTTCCATGTGTCCACGGTTAGCAAGAATTAAGTCTCTCCTACAGTTCCTAAACTTCTGGGATAAAGAAAATTCTTTGTAAGTGTTGTTAAACTGCTTTAAAAGTCAAATTACTTTGCTAAATAATATATGAGAGGTATGATCACTCAGAAGAAAATACAATTTTCTTTTCTGTTAATACTAGAGAGGGAGGCATCTTCTGAAGTTAACATCTGCATTTTCAGAAGCTGTTGAAGACACTGTCAAAGTTAAAATCATTTTAACTTGGTTAACATTTTACATTTTCACATATTCCTTGTGCAGTTCTATCAGCACTTTGCAAATACTAGAAACCATCAAGCTTTACCTCCTCTTCATAGTAAATGAATTCATAGTAATGAATTACTATGGAAAACTGACTGACATTTTGACTTGAAACCATAGAGAAAAATAAGCTGTGTTCAACCATGTGTCCACTGTTTCTTCACTTGAAAAAGGAGCTCAGATTTGAGGACAACACAGAAAACTTTCATGCTATAAAACTGTATCATTTCAGCCCTGGTCAACCTTGGTACCAATATTATTTAAGCTGCAGTCATGACGGACCGATCTGTGTGGTTAGCTACACCTAACAGTGCTACAGCAGCAGCAGCAGCTACTTCACTGTTAGCAACAACAAAAGATGAAAGGATCTGCTCCATGAACAATTCCTCTCATGGTCATCTCTTCCTGCTTTCAGTCTTCTTTCTGGTTATAACCACTTTATCTGCTCTGTACACTATATATATTGGAATAATACCTTGTAAGCTGCCTTATTCCATCCAATATTTATCCCCTAATAATTGCAGAGGATTATAAAAGGCAGGGTGTGGTAGTCTTAGCTGTTCTTTCACATAAGCAAAAACTTCCTTGAAATGCATTTCAAATTGATCTTGTCGCATTTGTATGGTGCTTGAAATCATTTCTGTATAAACCAAACATAGGACCCCTGCTATTCACAGGTACTGCTTAAACATAAACGGATGCTTGAGTAAAAATGCACAGAGCTACAACAGGAAAGTTTGGGGGAAATGAAGTGGTCTCCAGCAAAGGTAACTCAAGGTCATTCATGGAGCAGTCCTGGTGAAGTAGTGAGCATGCTCAGTTCTTCTGTTCATTTTTCCCAGGAACTTACTTGCCTGGCCCCTTTTTCCTACCTGCAAACCGTAGGAGCTATGTTTTTGGAAGGGTTTTACATCTCAGTTGACCTGTAAAATCCTTGCTTAGGCGTTGCCCTAAACTCCATGGGGAGACACTTGCTTTCCCATGCTGGGATCATCTGGGAGCAGAGTCCTTGGTGCAGTTCTCCATATGCTCAATTGAGAGTTTCCATATGCTCTGTTCTCTTCTTGCTTAAGCTGGATGACCATTTCCAGGACCTCTGCTGAGATCTCATCTTGGTAACCCCAGGCCATGCTAGAAAAAAGTATCTTGACGTCATGGTTTAAAGCCCTGCCCTTTACACAGTGCTCATAGAAGCATGTACGGCTTATACAGCTCACGGTGACCCATCCAAAGCCCTCTCCATCGCTGGCCATATCTTTCCTGGGTTACAGATTTAAAAAGATGAGTGTTGCATCCTACCAGACAATGTCTGTAGCAGGCTACCTCCTCTCCACATTTCACATGTTTCATGCCACATCACCTCAGGATAACATGATAGAAGGAACTTTGGTGGTTATTTTTGCATGAGTAGCTTTCATCTAGGAGGGCCTAACTTTGTAGTATGTCTCCAACAACAAAGCCACTGAGATACAAATATGTTCTTATATATTTTAAAATCTGTAATAGAGTGTTAAGCTCTAACAAGGTTCAGTGGATGCAGGTAGCAGAGTTATGCAATCTGCTGTGGTCTCCTTCTAGATGGATGCTTGCCTGAGATGTCCACAGCTGCTCAGCCACCCTGAGAAGTGCCATGGTGTGCTCTGCTGTCTACAAACACAGTTGAATAAGCACCACTGGTCCGTGTGGGCTCTAGCCAGATGTGTCCTGCGTCTGGAGAAGGGGCTAGGCAGACCTCCAGGGTTCAGATACTAGACCGTTCACAGCCACAGGTAATACAAGTGAAAGGGGAAGGAAAAGGAAAGGTCCATTCTGCAAGCAAACTAAGCACCTTCCTGGGAGTGACCAATTAGATGAAGATGTTCCCAGGGCTGCAGTGTGTCTTGGCTGTCTTGCAACCTCACAGATTCCCCCAAATATTCATCAGGGGGACATTTCTGATTCCTCAGTAATAGACTTGATACGAGGGTTGCTGACTAAGCAGTGTGCTGCTTTCCTGGGATCACAGCTCAGGGGTTTGCCTCGTGGTCTGTCAGATCATGGAGGAGCTAGGGCCAGCCCTGGCTTTGAGTTACAACTATTGTGCCCAGAGCCAAAGCAACAGTACCAAGAAAAATTTGGATGATATATAACCAGACCAGAGGAAAGAAGTCACAAACCTGTGATGCTGGAAGGAAAAACAAAGTGACAATAAGAATTGAAAGCAAGTTCTTATTGCAGGGACTCTTTCAGTAAAGTGATGGTCCTCTCTTAAAGAGGAATCTGTCTGCTTTCAGTAGCCCTGGATGGCTTTGCAGACCAGGTGATCTCACCAGGTAATTTTTATGATGAGATTATGATCTGTGGTCTATCCTCAAGGTACATGTATGTATTCATGTTTCCTTCAGCAGAGTCGTGACTATATAAACTGAGAGCTGAAATCAGCCCATCTGAAGTGAGGCAAAGCAGAAGAAACTTGTTTTACCTTTGGGCATGATGTTAAACAGAGCTGTCATCCTGGTGTTTATGCTGCTGCTGTGTAAGAAAAAAAGATTCCTTCACCTCATGGCTAATGTTTGCCTACATATTTATAAATGCCCTTTGGCTTGGGCAGGTTAAATGCTCTGAGCCTCAGCCTGGTAAAAGCCCACATCTCACTGATACAAGGAAACAAAAATTAAAAAGACACCTCATTCCATTTATGCTCATGTTATCTCTTGCTGCAACATCAGGATGTGGTCTTCCTTATATTTTTCCTTATATGACATAATCTATGCATCACCAGAGTGCTATGAAAATCAAAGGAAATTAATATCAAAGGATAATCAAAGGAGATTCTAATGCCAGCATGCCTGCCTTAGTATCACAAGCTACCACTAACACACCTGAGAAACAATAAGAAAACAGAGTGTACAGGAAATTCAGTTTCTACGAGAACCTTAAATCAGTCAGGATGCTTCTGACTCCTTCCACAGCCTCTTCTCAACTAGCCTTTTCTCAGCTGGACTACAAGTCTAGTTGAGAGGCATCCCTTCCTATGGCACAGAGGTTGGAGTAGATGAACTCTAAGGTCCCTTCCAACCTCAGCCATTCTATGATTCTATGATTCTGTGGTTGTGGATGTTGATGTGGACCTAGAACACCTACTGTCTTGCTTGCTTGTGATTGCTCCTTAGTGCTGGTTTAATCAGCAATGTACGTAGTCCTGGCACAAAACATACAAAATCTGAAAGTTATGCTCCTTTTGTAAATTATAAACACCCTTAGTTAAAATTATTTTACAGTCAGTCACGTTGTTTATTTTAGTATTTCAGTCCAGTGACAGGGCTGGAGAAGCTTCAAAGGAAGCTAAGTGAAAGGCAACAGCTATAAATACAGAAGTACTGGATTTTGTGCACTGAAGTGATTTAGCTCTAAAAGCTGCTGCTAACGTGCAATACAGTGGGGAAATACACAGAGCACTTAGGAGGTGTTCTTGTCTAGTTCAGCTAGCCTGGTCTTTGGTTATATGCTAGGCTGCCATATAAAATATGGATACTGATTTGGTTTTGGGTTGTACTGCCTTCAGCACAGTCACTTGCAGCCATTCACAGCGGGGGCATTACTCAGAGTTGCTGGGGAATGCTCTGCTCATTCTGGCACAGGCAGCTTCCTCAGAAGAAAGGGAATGTTGTTTCCCAGGGAAGACTCTCCACCATCCAGCTGGGCTCAACAGAGCCAAAAGGGCCAATACTGCCCTTTGTTCTCCATTTGCCTCACTGCCCGCCATGCGCTTATGTGCACTAAGACATACCTACACACAATGCCTACAGAGACCACATGCACTTCACACTCCTGTCCTGTCCCTGCACTAGTTCTGCCTCTCACCTTACCCCAAATCCACACATTTCAGCTCCCCAGCACAGTAAAAAACTAAACCAGAGGGAAAGAGAAAAACCCAGCAAAAAAGCAGGATTTACTTTGGAAACAGCTTTCCTGTACATCCGCCGTCCCACGTATCATTAATGTACATTTGTATGGGTAGAAGATATAGCTGTGCAGCATCCCTTCAAGCTGTGACTCAGGGAAGGCATTCTATAGAGCACGGCCAGGAACCACAATAAGAAGTTGATGGAGGAGCTGAGACCTACATATTCTTCACCTGGCTCCAACATGCAACGTTGGCCTTCCCTTGGAGAGAAATCCAAAAAAGGTTTAAAGTTCATCAGAATGCAAAGATATGTTGAATATTCTCAGAGAAATATTCAACCCAGACCTAGTTCTTTCAGTTATCAAAGAAGGATAAATGTGTTGTTTACAGAATGAAGAAGAGGCCCATGGAGAGGGTTGCCTGAGAAGCTCTTACTGATTATAGAAAAACTCTATCAATGTGTCTGTCAAAAAGGCTGTTGTGCACTGAGCAGCCCATCAAACATGTTTTATATCTAAGATCTATATCTATCAAGCCAGAAATTACACATATGTGTGTATTGCCTCCTGTCAGCCAGGGACCGCAAGTATATAACACTTCTGACATCATCCTCATTGTATTTCTCCAATGGCTAAAATGATTTAAGCAGAATTGCTATTATTATATATTTTCCCTTTTTTTTTAATAGCCCTCATGATTTGTAACCTGTTGTGTGTCTCAGTACTGTGTGCAAAGGAACATGCTTTGGCCCTTTCTTAGCTGCTGTAGGTGGCTCCACAGCAGCGGTGAGGGCATGACCTTGGAAAATGCCTATACAGGATACAGTCATGGTGCAGCATCACCTTTCCACAAAGAAACACCGTCAATGTGCAGGAAGAGGTATTCTGGTAACATCCACAGAGAACACAGGTTATTAACACCTGGCAATAATAAAACCACTGTGACCATCTGTTCTGAATGACATGATGTTCTCTGGACTGGTTCTTGTTTCATATCCCCAGATCCGTGACTGTGCAACTGGAGTTTCCCATGCTCCAGACTATCTCGAATCAACAGGCACAACACAAGAACAAAAAAATACAAGCCCTCCTTCTAACCACAGTATGGCAGGATAAAGCAAAATCTGGCTTCAGATAGACTGACATTTGCTAGCCACAGAAATCAGTGAAGGAGTTTTTGTTTCTCAAGATAGGAAACTTTTCTACAGTTTAGTGCCAATTTACTTTCTACTTGCTGGGCCAAACCAAGCGTAGTAATGGTCATAGCAAGATCTGTTCAAGGGAAAACCACCTTTGCCCTCCTATGTATTGTTGTCCTAAGTGTATTTACTACGTGCACGTATATCAAGGGTGTTTTTTTCCCAATGTCATTCAGTTCAGCTGCTTATTCGCCGTGGCTTCTGGTGTATTTTTAGTTGGACATTTTCCTATGGACTCCTTGTTCTCTGATTGCTGGAGCTTGGCTGCTGCATAACTGTAGAGGTCAGGGGCTGCTAGGGATCCTTTTCTGTCTCTGCACTAAGCCACAGAGCAGGGCTGATGGGTTGGGTCCTGTGGGAATTGGTCTGTCTGTGAAACCACAACAAGATGATGGATTGCTGCAATTTGAATCATCTCCCAGCTGTCCGGTTTGTGTAGTCTTGTCATTGCAGCTGCTGAAAGACAACATTCCTCTTATAGGTATTGCTCAATAACCTTACCAATAAAATTCACCAAGTTTCTGTCCTGTATCACCCTCCTCCCATACCATGTTTCTGAAGCGGGGGGTGTGTTTGTATCTCAGAAAGGTAATCAAAATACTGCAGATTCTGTGATTCATATGCTTCCTGATAAAAATTTTGCAAGAAGGAAAGCAGAGAACTTCAGCTGATGTCCCACAACTCTGTTCTGAAGAATTATTAGGAACCTCAAATTTAAATCAACATAGAAAAGTTCAGCTGTTGCATAAACCCCAACGTGATACATTCACAGAATCACAGAACATTAGGGATTGCAAGGAACCTCGAAAGATCATCTAGTCCAATCCCCCCACCATTTAGTACACAAATACTAGTTTATGGTAGTGGAAATGCACACAAAACATAAATTATGGTAAAATCATCTTTGTTATTCTTCTTGACTGAAAATCCAGTATTTTGAGATAGACTTATTTCTTTAGAGCTGGCTGGGAAGATTTCAATGAAAGTTTTGCTTTTGTTTTGTTTTAAAATGAAAAAACAACTAATATTTTCATGAAAACTTCATATTTCATTGAAAATTCTGCCAGGAAGACCCTCATTTCTGGACAGGTTTTTGCAAGCCAAACAATAAAGTGTTTCCACCATAACATAACTCATAGATGTGTGGATTACAAAACACAAAATACCCCTCATTTGAATCCTCGAATGTGCTTTAGGTACTATGAAAGACAGACAGTTCACACTGTAGATTTCAAGACCATAGACATCCATCTCTTGTCCATGTCTTGTTGCAACAGTGGGAGACCCTCAAGCAAAAGTGTCTGCCTCATTTTAAAGTTTTATTAGTAGTATTAAATTGGTTAATTTACAGCCATTTATTTCTTTTAAGCTTTTCCCTCCTCAGGAGTCCTCCATTTCCACTCAATCACGGTACCTATGGAATGCAATGTTCCTACCTCTTAATTTGGTTCTTGAAATGTTAAAAAAAGCAGTCTTCTGTTTGCCTTATTTCAGGTATTTTTTTCAGTTCTTTAAAAATTCTATGGCTCTTCTCTTTTTCAAAAGAGCCATGCAAATCAAATTCCAGACTGGTTTATGAGGCATTCAGCTTTTGGCCCCAGATGCTCCTAAATAGCCAATTCTGTCCCTGGCCATGGTCTGTACTCTTTGTTCTTACTTGGATGTCCTTTCATGTGTCTGGGCCAAAGCAAATCAAAGACTACAAAAAGACCTTTCAACAAAATTGCTATTAATATGTATTACTGCAGTGCCCAGCATTGCCAGTTGAGATGGAGACTGCGTGTGCTGTCTAGCTAGATGTCTTGGAGACAGTCCCTGAGTAAAGTCTACTGCATTCCTCTGGAGTATCTTGTTGCTCGTGATCTTGTTGCTCATTGAATACTGTGGCACCATCCACACATTAAAGTAGTATTTCTCACATATAACAGGAGCAGCAAACAGCCCAAGAGATCTGGTTTAGAATGACTCTGTTCCCTGTATGAATGATATTTCCTGAATTTTCTGTGCAAAGACAAGGTGAAAGTGGAATATCACAAATGTCTGTAGATAGAGCTGCTTGCAAAACCTTTATGAGAATCCTTCTTCTATGAGAGAAGTAAACTTGATTGTGAGATGCCAATTCATTCAGTTAGTGGAAGATGTCATATCCCCATGCCTGTATGCATTTATGTCTAGTGAGACTTCAAAGGATTCATCTGATAACACACAAATCAAGTGATTAAAAACCTTCTTGGAAGTGAGCAGAGTGGGACATGGCTATTTCTTTTCAGCTTTACTAAATGCCATTATTAGTAAGTTCTGGCTATTACTGGGGTCATATCACTGCACAGGAGCTTGCCGACCTATCAAACCTTTAGAGTTTAATTAATGATGGTAAGTTGCTGCATGTAAATATTTCAGAGCAGGTAGTACATTACATTTACAACTGTAGCCTGTTCCTGACATTGTAGAGAGGTGGGGGTCAGTCTTTTCTTGCAAATCACTAGCAATAGAGCAAGAGGAAGTGGCTACAAGTTTTGCCAGGGGCGGTTTAGATTGGACATTAGCAAAAATTTATTCACCAAAAGAGTGGTCAGATATTGGAACAGGCTGCCCAGGGGGGTGGTGGAGTCACCATCTCTGGGGGTGTTCAAAAACCATGTAGATGTGCCACTAGAAAACATGGTTTAGTGGGCATGGTGGCACTGGTTTGATGGTTGGACTTGATGATCTTGGAGATCTCTTCCACCCTTAACAATTCTATGATTCTGTACTTCCATTGTCCACTCATTAAGTCTCATTTGAAATGGGTAGATAATACTGAAGACAAATGAGCCACTAAGTTTAATTTACTGTCATATTCAGAAGGGGTTGAGAGCTTCTACGAACATTGAAGAATTCAAAATATCTTATTAACCCAGAGAATTATAAAATTAATTTATAAATTGATGTTAAATATAGACAGAATAAAGACAGAACAATGACTTGATCAGCTACAGATGAGGTTGGAACATCCAGATTTCTTAGCCTGGCTTTGCGCTTCATCTTTTTCTTTGTTAATTTGTTAAAAGGCTCAATTATGATGATTTTTTAGAACTTCAAGTAGAAATCAGCTAATCAAATTAAATGGACTCCTGCATGACTATGTTCTTCGGAGATTCATTCAGAGAAGACAGAAGATGTGGATGACAAAGTTCTTACTAACCTGGAGTGAGAACTACAAAGGCCCTCAGGTGTTCTGCTCTTCAGGGCTCCAGTGCCTTGTCTACAGAAGAAGTAAGCACAGTCATGAATTTGAAGTCCAGTTCTTTTCCAACAGGAGCAGAGACAGGAGGTTAAGATCCACATCTCCCAACCTATGTAGTGGGAAGACTTCTTTGCCCTGTGATGTTGTCCTATTTTGCTGAAGACTGAAATGTCTAAAGGGACAGCAACAGAGGGCATAAACGAATGAGCACAGCCCAAGGATTAAGGGGCTACTCCAGAAGGGAATAAAACTGAATTAATTCCTACTTCAAGGTCCATTTATGCAGATGAATGCAAATCAGGTAAGCTGTCTTGGAACAAGGACTGATGAAAGTGCCACTCTTCATTCAGGCATGAGCTCTGATGGGGCTGAGGGATCAAGGATCCCTGAAGGGAGGTTCCTTAGAAAATGCTGGGCAGCATGAAAGTTCCCTGAAGGCTGATGGACAGTCAGTCATAATTTCAACACTGACTGCAATAGCAACAAGCCTGAGCCCAAGGATTTTGAAGTGTTTTAGGCTGAAAGCTGCTGTGCAGAATCAAAGCACTTTTCAATACAGCATCATTTTAATCCATTAGCTCTCCATTATGGGCTAAGAATGCTTCTTAATTACTGAGGGTGACTTTGGAGAGTGGATTAACCACATGATTCACACAAACATGAATTTTATTGTTGCATCCTAGACTTTGCCTAATATCTTAATTTCACCCTCAGAGCTGTGCCTGCAGGCAGCAAAGTCAGATGAGCTCCATTTAAGGAAAAATGTGTTTAGTGTCAGCATTGAGGATTTGGCACCACATAGTTTGATCGTCTCTTTATTTGTAATTCCCTGTTCAGCCATTCCACCTCTAACCTGTGAGAACATCTTGCAGTGCTCTAGAAAGTCCAGGCTGTGGGACAAGATGTGGTGCAATTACGTTTTCCTGACATTAAGGACTGTGAATGCAAGGTTTCCTGTGCCTCACTAGTTTTTAAAATCAGTTGTCAAGCATGGAATAGAAGGCAAAGGACAGACAGGGTTTTAGAGACTGTTTTCTCCTCCCTTAGGCTGCCTCCAATCTCAGCTCTCCAATGACTTGTATTCAGCTGCAGGGAGCTGACACATCCCTGCCCTTTGCAGCCCTGCCAACAGCTGAGCATAAAAGGAATGCAGAAGCTCAGGTCACCTTTCTCTCTCACACAAATCCCCTTCAAAATATTCATCTTCTAGAAAGGAAGGCAATAGCTTGTTGCTGCACCATTCAGAGAGCCTCCTCGAATTCAGAGCAATCCAGGTTGTGGAGGAAGAGTTGAGGGGTGTCAGTTTAGAGTAGGTAGTTGATTCACTTAGATGCTGAGGGTCTTGGTCTGAGAAGCCCATCTATGACAGTGGGTAAACTGGTTAAAAAGTTGTTCTTCTTTTCATTTCAGCCCCCTCACATCCACATGCTCTCCTCAGGTGTGCCAAGGCAGCTGCTTTGGGGACTGTGCTGAATCAGTTCAACGATCTGAGTTTAAAAATAAAATTTTAAAATTATTGTGAAGCTGAAATCACATCAATAATCCCCTCTACAGTCCAGCTCAATGAAGGGGGCAGAGAGACCCAGCATTAGGAAGAAAAATTGTGGCTGAGGAATTGTTTCATTGAAAACCAACCCTGTTCTTCTATCAGGTCCCCGCAATATGACCTGAATGTTCCAATGTGTACGAGGCTCCTTGGTCATTAGTACTGAGCTGTACTCTGCTTGGTTGGGCAGCAGTATGAATTTATGCCCAGTGAAACGCAGACACACCATCACACATCTGCTGGTTTTGTGAGGCAATGCACCATGGACTCTGTCATCTTTAAATATTTATGCTGACCTTAACTTAGGGGAATCAGTGCAGTACTTTTCCCCACACAAAACCTGCAAGGATAAAGTTACCTTATCTATGCTCCCACTTGTATCGAATTAAGTTCAAGCAGCAGAATTAACATCTAAATCATATTTTGATTTTTGAAAGATGTCCATATTTTGAAAGACATCCATATTTTGAAAGACTAGCATTTTTGAAGGAGATCCTACTAGAAGACATTTGGCTATTTGGCACTGGTGGCTTCAATTTAGGTGCATTTATAAGGGGGGAGGACTCCACGCTTGATCATACTGGTCTCAGGCTCAAATGCCTGCGTTTAAGGCCCAGAGGTGCTAATAAGACTTTTGCTGTACCTGAGGTAGCCCATGGAGAAGATGAAGGTGAAGAATAAGAGAAGGAGAAGGAAGAAGAAGTGGAGAAAGAGAAGAAGGAAGAGGGTATAAGAGGAGAAGAAGAAGCAGCAGCAGGTTTCACTGTTCATCTAGACCTCCTCTATGTAATATTATGCTCAGAAGAACTAAAACAGGATTGATCTCAGATGTTGGGACACAGACGTGAAGAGCAGGGGGAGGCATAACCTGCTCAGATACTGAAAGAACAGTTCCTTTAGCTCACAACTGAAAGGAAATGTCCTGGGGCCAACTGAATGGATCGGTCAATAAAGTGTGGTGCAGAAGGCACTGGTGGAGATGAAAGAGTGTGTATGAAAATGAGCTCAAACTAAAGAAGTACATACTTAGCTGTGGTCTTAATACTAGAAGTTCTCAGCTGTTACGCACCCCTGAGTGATTTGTCTGGTTCAAGGATTAGCTGCCCTTGACTGCATGCATCAACCATTCAGGTACAGTCAGTTTTACTGGTTTAATGTACAACACCACCTGTGAATGGAGTTTTTCTTGGATCCCAAGGACACATGACTGCTTTAGTGCAAAGCTGAGCTGATAAACCGTGTTGCACTGAGGCTAGCTCTGTGAGAAATGAGCTTGGGCATCTTGGTACAAGCACTGTGGAGAGCATGCCCAGTCAAGCTCAAAAAACAGAGAGCACTGCATGGACCAGTTTTAGGCTGTAATACTGCATCTAGGTTTAGGCTGCCCAGTTCAAGAGAGACAGAGATCTAACACTCACGCAGAGAGTGTCCAACGGAGAGCTACAGGGATGATTAAGGGACTTGAATATCCTGTGAAGAAAAGCTGAGAGAACTGCGGCTGTTTAGTCTGGAGAGGAGAAGGCTGAAAGAGTATCTTTTTGATGACTATAAATATCTGAGGGGTGAGTGTCAAGAGGAAGAAGCTGGTCTCCTTTTGGTGATGTCCAGTAATAGGGCAAGGAATAATGGTATAAGCTAGAACATAGGAGTTCCACATCTACATGAAGAGAAACTTCTTTATTGTGAGGGTGATGGAGCACTAGAACAGACTACCCAGAGAGGTTATGAAGTCTCCTTCTCTGGAGCCTTTCAAGACCACCTGGATGTGTTCCTATGTGGCCTGACCTAGGTGATCATGCTTTGGCGGGGGGAGTTGACTAGATGATCTCTAGAGATCTTTTCCAACCTCTTAAATTCTTGATTCTACGATTCTGTGACTTGCTGCTCCTGTTCTCTCTAGCTTCTCTGCAGTCACAGCCTACATAGAATCATAGAATCATTAGGGATTGGAAGGGACCTTGAAAGATCATCTAGTCCAATCCCCCTGCCACAGCAGGATCACCTAGACCAAGTCATACAGGAACATATCCAGGCAGGTTTTAAATGTCTACAGTGAAGGAGACTCCACAACTCCCCTGGGCAGCCTGTTCCAGTGCTCTGTCACCCTCAATGTGAAGAAGTTCCTTCTCATATTTATGTGGAACCTCCTATGTTCCAGCTTACACCAATTGCCCCTTGTCCTACTACTAGATGACAATGAGAAGAGCCTGGATTCCATCCTCCTGACACCCGCTCTTCAAATATTTATAGACATTAATGAGGTCACCCCTTAGTGTCCTCTTCTCCAAGCTAAAAAGACTTCTCACTGCCCAGGTTCAGCTATGAAAACTAGGCCAAATATACCTTAGTTTAGATTTCTCAATTCCAAAGGTGTCAGCTGAACTATCCAAAGGTTACTCACTACAAGGACAAATGGGCATGTAAATAATTACACTATATGCACACATACACCACCCCATGGATGTACAAGATGGTTTTGGATTTCTCAGTTGGGGAAACAGGCATAAGTTAAGGCAATGAAGCAAA
Organism: Phoeniculus purpureus; assembly: GCA_028565055.1. NCBI lineage: Eukaryota > Metazoa > Chordata > Aves > Bucerotiformes > Phoeniculidae > Phoeniculus > Phoeniculus purpureus. The sequence continues at coordinate 14,714 of JAOXOE010043611.1, read as the reverse complement.
GCTAACAAATGAAAAAAATTACATTAAATCAGAACTGCAAAATGTGCTGCATCATGCACCACCTTGCGTGAGAAATACTTTGCACTTCTTACATTCCACAAAGACTGGATTAAATAATCAAAATGCAGCATTGAGATTAATCTTTTCATAGGTGAGACAGGCACAGAGATAAACTTACTTCTCTTTATCCCTGTCTGCTTTCCATGAATCTAAAAATTGCCCACAGAATAGGTAAAAAAGAAAAAACTAAAAAGCCTTTTTAACTAGTCACAACATGACTGAGCTTGTTAATGCTTTATTGTACTCAACTAATTCCATTTGCATGAACAAGGCAACAAAGATTAACCCAAGGATGGCCATTTTCTGATTTGCCTAACAACATCACTGTAGCCACTGCCTGTGCACCTGAGTTGGAGCCAAAGCAAATTGATAAGCTGGAATTACAGCACAGCTTGCTCCATGCATAGTTTTTATACTGATTTTGACTATTTAAACTCAAGGCGTGGCTTACCCTAAGGGGTTTAAACCCCAGGGCAAATGCTTCAGCTGTTTTTCTACTGGAACTTGTGCCTGCCTTAAGGAGGATGGGCTATTTTAACTGTAGTCTCATCCAACCCAAGCAAGGTGTTTAGATGTGTGTAAGCAGCCTTTAAATCGTTACTGAGTCTAAGCCAAACTTTCTCTGTTTTCTCCACTGAGGCACCTGAGCTTGGTTGCTTTGCTCTGTTGAGTGGTACAACACCGTTCATGTGCACCTTAGCAGATATCTCTGGGCACTGCATCTAAGCAGGAAGGGAACCTATTAAAATTGATGCTTACTCTAGTCAGAGGACACCCTCAACCATCACCAGCATCTCTGTTTATGTCATTCTTCTTTTAAATGAGAAAACCTTTTTCAAAGGGACACAGAGGCTTTAGATTCTATGATTCTATCAGCTATTCTTTTCCTTTCATTCTTCCCCTCAGAGTTCTAGATTACTGCTTCAAATGTGGAGTGAGTGCAGAGGAGGGCAACAAAGCTGGGGAGGGGCTTGGAGAATAGATCTTATGAGGAAAGATTGAGATAGTTGAGGCTGTTTAGTTTGAGGAAGAGGAGGCTTAGGGGAGACCTCATCGCTCTCTGCAACTATGTGAAAGGTCATTGTAGAGATGTCGGTGCTAGTCTATTCTCACAGGTGACAGAACCAGAGGGAAGGGCTTCAAGTTTCAACAAGGTAGGTTTAGATTGGACATCAGGAAAAAATCCTTCATGGAGAGAGTGGTCAGGCACTGGAATGGGCTGCCCAGGGTGGTGGCTGAGTCACCATCTCTGGATGTGTTTCATAGTCACTTAGATGTAGTGTTGGGGGATATGGTTTAGGGGTGAACTTGCAGAGTAGGGTTGATGGTTGGACTTGATGATCCCAAGGGTCTTTTCCAACCTGAATGGTTCTATGACTCTATGAGTCCATGTATCCTTCATTAACTGTAAAAGGAAGCCTATAATTCTAAATAATGAGTTCTGGATCTCCCTGCTAGAGAAGCCTTGAGCTTAATGCAGGCACCAGATTTAGAAGATCTGAATGCTGCTTCATTAATTTGTCTTTTTAACTCTCCATAAGACAGTGAAACACTCCCTTTATTTGACTTTTTTTTTTATTTATTACACCATTTCAGATCATAAATGTATTTACTTGTTATTTACTTACAACTGTTCTCCTTTACTCCATCCGAATTCTGCTTCAACTTTTATTCCCCTTGAAATTCCACATCAATGTGGCTGATGTAATTAGGTAGTTGAATAGACTTGTGACTGAAATAAAATCTCCTACACATTTTGGTAAGATAAACAGTCTAAATTTAGATGGAGTAAAATTTTATGCAAACATTCTTGTTTCATGTGTGAATGAAAGTTTAACTCAGAACAGACACTGATGCCAGCAAACTGTGCCAGAGCAGGTGAGGTAAGAGAAACAGGTGACCTCATTTTGCTTCTACCTGCCAGTAATATCAGCACAATGGCTCATTATTCATCTGCTTACCCACAGACTTTTGTATATCCACTCGTGCAGGATCAGACCATATTAGTACTGACTCTTGATCTTTGTACCTCCTCCTGTCCACTGAAGTGGAAAAAGGCTGCTAGCTGGCCTTTAAAAAGCACTGGTATTGTAAGTGTTCCTTTTCTTAGGTGGCAGATAGCAGATTCAAATATTCCAGAAGACTAGTGGCTTTGTGCTTATCTTTGTGTGTAATGAAATAAATTAAACCGGCATGAGAGAACATGGCCTAAGTACCTCACAGGCCAGCAAAACTGAAACCGAGGAACCATATCTCTCCTACTCACTGACCAGAAAAATTCTTCATGAAGGTTTAAACAGACCTGAGTGTCTTGGGGCACTGCAGGAAAAGGCTGAGTTGAGGCCCTATATTTTGAGGTCAGGCTGGATTGCAGGATGTAGTGAAGTCTCACCTGCTCCAGCACTTCCATACGTTTCCCTTACTCAGATTAGGACGTGCCTCTCAAATGTACCTAACCTGCACGTGAACAGGTTAGGTGTTGACGTGCTGGAAGGCAGCTCTATGGAAAAGGACTTGGGGGTCTTGATAAACAACATGTTGACCATGAGCTAGTAATGTGCTCTTGTGGACAAGGCGGCCAATGGGATCCTAAAATGTGTTAAGAGGTCTGTGACCAGCAGGTTGAGAGAGGTTCTTCTACCCCTTTATTCTGCCTTGGTGAGGCTGCATCTGGAATTTGGGTTCTCCAGAGTAATGCAGGAGAGGGTACAGTGAAGGGCTACAAAGATGATTTAGGGGATTAGAACATCTGTCTTAGGAGGAAAGACTGAGGGACTTGGGTCTTTTTAGCTAGGAGCAGACTGAGGGAGGATATCAATGCAAGGCAAATTGTATGAGGTTCAACAAGGCCAAGTGTTGGGTCCTAAATTTGGTCCATAGCAACCCCATGGAAAGCTACAGGCTTGGGACTGTGTGGTTATAAAACTGTACCTTGGAAAAATGCCTGGGGGTATTGGTTGATAGTCATTTCAATGTGAGCCAGCAGTGAGCCCAGGTGGCCAAGAAGGCAGAAGGCATCCTAGCTTGTATTAGAAATAATGTGGCCAGCAGGAGCAGGGACGTGATTGTCCTCCAGTACTTGGCACTGGTGAGGCCACAACTTGAATATTGTATTCTAGGCCTCTCACTTCAAGAAGGACATAAGGGTGCAGGAGTGTGTCCAGAGAAGGGCAATGAGGCTTGTGAAAGGTCTAGAGCATGCAACCTCTGAAGAGCAACTGAGGGAACGGGTGTTGCTTAGCATGGAGAAAAGGAGGCTGAGGGGAAGCCTCAGCACACTCCACAACTACTTGAAAGGATGTTGGGCAAGGATGGTAATCATCTCTTCTCCCTGGTGGCAAGCTATAGGACTAGAGAAACTGGCTCAGGCTGTGCCAGCGGAGGTTTAGGCTGAATATTGGGAAGAATTTCTTCACTAAAAGGGTTGTAAAGCATGGAGACAGTCTGCCCAAGGCAGTGGTGGAGCCATTATCCTTGGAGGGATTTAAACAATGTGTGGACCTGGTGCTTAGGGATGCGATTTATTGTTGACACGTCAGTGTCAGGTCAAAGGTTGAACCTCATGATCTTAAAGGTCTCTTCCAACCAGGCTGATTTTGATACTGTGAAGTATCTGAAGTATCTGAAGGGCAAGTGTCAGGAAGATCACAGAATCACAGAATCTCTCTGGTTGTAAAAGACCTTTAAGATCATCAAGTCCAACCTTCAAACCAGCAGTGCCAGGTCACCCCTAACCCAAGTCCCAAAGCATGACATCTGTCTGCCTTTTAAATCCCCCCCCAGTGGTGGTGACTCGACCATTGCCCTGGACAGCCTGTTCCAAGGTTTGGTAATCTTTTGGTGAAGAAATTCTTCCTGACATCCAGCCCAAACCTCTCCTGGTGCAGCCACCAGGAAGAAGCTGTCCCCCTCCTTTCTCCAACCTCCTTTCAGGTTCAGTTATGGTGATTGGTAGAGAGAGGTCTGAGAGAACCTGTCCTTCACCAACAAACAGGATCATTATCAGCTCTGTGGATGTGATTTCAGTTCCACATCCCAGCCTGCACCCCGATGCTGCTCACTCCATTTGCAGCTATTACTTTTTATGGACCAAATAAGGGATTTGGAGTATTTATTCTGAAATATATAGCTAAAATTCTATAAAACTAAGTAAGGATATCGAGAATTACTCACTTTACGAGCAACACCAATGAGTCTAAGCTGTCCACACCGCTATTGCTGTCAGAATTTTGGACAGCTCTGACACAGCTACTCGCTCCACCAGGTTTTTAATCTATTGCACCAGCCAAAAAGCATTTCACAGAGCAGTATCTCTGTGCATGGCACATACCAGCAAGACTTTAAGCCAAAATAACTGGGTTTTTTCCTCCACAGACTACAGTAATGAGCAAAGGTGTCAGTCAGATGAGGCCAGTCTTTTTTCAGTAGTGACCAGTGACCAGACAAGGGGAAACAGGCATAAACTGGAACAGAAGAAATTCCATCTAAACACAAAGAGAAACTTCTTTACTTTGAGTGAGACAGAGCACTGGGACAGGCTGCCCCGAGAGGCTGAGGAGGCTCATCTGGATACATTCCAAACCTGCCTGGACATGTTCCTGTGTAATCTACTCGAGGTGGGTTGGACTAGAAGATCTCCAGAGGTTCCCTCCAACCTCCACCAGTGTGTGAACCTGGCTGAAGCGCCTCACCCCAGCGCACTGGAGCGACGAGCGCGGGGTATGCGCTCCCTCTGCTGGCGGCTCGTCCCCATGGCTGTGGACTTGTGGTCCTGCTAAAGCTCTCAGGTTGTCTTCTCCAGTCACACAGTGTTAGGAAGCTGGAGGCTACGTTCCAGTTAAGAGGAAATGGCGTCAAGCTGCGCCAGGGGTAACTATAGGCTAGACATTAGGAAAAACGTCTTCATTTAAAGTATCATCAGGCACTGGAACAGGCTGCCCAGGTAAGGGCTTGAATTGCCATCCCTGGATGTGTTTAAAAGTCATGCAGATACGGAGCTTAGGGAAATGGTTTAGTGGTGGGCTTGGCAGAGTTAGGTTAACGGTTCCAACTAGAACGATTCTGTGATTCTGTTCATGGTTGTTTTAACAGGATGTCTGGAAAAACACAGTGCAAATATTCTCATTTTTAACACATGCAGAGCTGCTACAAGCACCTGAGAGCGAAATGAGATGGATTTTTTTTCCCCAATGGTCACTGCACTGCCTCTGATTCTTCTGTAACTAACTGTAGTATAAATCTAATGCAGAACTGCCGTCTCCAGCATTCCACCCAACATGCCTTCATCTGTGTACTCATTCACCATGGGTGGGTATATAACACCAACACATGTAACATCAGGATCTTAACTCCAGTAGCCACCCTGGGGAAATTTGATGTTCAATGTCGCAGAATCACAGAACATTAGGGATTGGAAAGGACCTTGAAAGATTATCTAGTCCAATCGCCTTGCCAGAACAGGCATCACCTAGACCAAGTCGCACAGGAACATGTTCAGGTGGGTTTTAAACATCTCCAGAGAAGGAGACTCCACAATTCCCCTGGGCAGCCCGTTCCAGTGCTCTATCACCCTCATGGTGAAGAAGTTCCTCCTGATATTTATATGAAACCTCCTATGTTCCAGCTTGCACCTATTGCCACTTGTCCTATCACTAGTTGACACTGAGAAGAGTCTGGCTCCATCCTCCTGACACCTACCCTTCAAATATTTATAGACATTAATGAGGTCATCCCTCAGTCTTCTCCAAACTAAAGAGACTCAGCTCCCTCAGCCTTTCCTTGTATGGTAGGTGTTCCACTTCCTTCATCATCATCATTGCTCTATGCTGGACTCTCCAGCAGCTCTGTGTCCTTCTTGAACTGAGGGGCCCAGAAATGGACACAATACTCCAGATGTAGCCTTACTAGGGCAGAGTAGAGGGGGAGAAGAACTTCTCTCGATCTGCTAACCACCCCCATTTTCATCCACCTCAGGATGCTGTTGGCCCTTTAGGCCACGAGAACACATTGCTGGCTAATGGTTATCCTGCTGTCCACCAGGACCCCCAGGCCCCTTTCTCCTCCACTGCTCTCCAACAGGTCAGTCCCCAACCTATACTGGTACCTGGGGTTGTTCTTGCCCAGATGCAAGACTCTACACTTACCCTTGTTATACTTCATTAAATTTCTCCCTGCCCAGCTCTCCAGCCTGTCCAGGTCTCTCTGAATGGCAGCACAGTCTGCTGGGTTGTTGGCGACACCACCCAGCTTTATGTCATCAGCAAACTTGCTGACAGTGCACCCTAATCCCTCATCCAAGTAATCAGTGAATAAATTAATGAGTAGGACTTGTCCCAGTACCGACCCCTGAGAGACTCCACTAGATACAAGCCTCCAACTGACTCCTTTTTTAAAAAAAAAGCAGAGACTAATATTTTTTATCAAAACAAAAGCTGTCATCCTAAAATGTAAGGTACAGAACATAGTGCAACAAATAAAATACTGTGAAGTACCAGAGAGCAGTATTTGCAGACTCAGAAGGTTTTGCTGTTATTTAATAACATGTAAACAAATATGTCTGTATGTGGATTCTTCCATAGATGTTTCCTCTTTCTCAACCTCAATACTCTAACTTTGAGAAGTCTGTGTACAGACATGACATGGGGCCAAGTCCCACAGCTGTGCACTGTGAGCCAGACATCCGAGAAAGCAAGTGGACACAGTGTGAAATAAAAAGTGGCCACTCTGTAATAGCTTAAATCTGAGGCTACTACCATGGGCATCTGCCTGCTTTTCTTCCCTCTCCTCCCAGCAGATGACATCTGTGGCCCATCTGAGTCTGAAGAAGATACTGGGTTAGATTAGAGATGGCCCTGGAACAGCTTTTGGGCATATTAAATATGATAATACCATCATATTCCCTGCCACATATTAAATATGATAATACCACCATATTCCCTGCCTTCCGACAACAGACTGAAATTATTTCAGCCTGCCTGTTAGATTGTGGGTCTGTGAGGAAAGCAGAGGCATTCGATGACACACAGTAATTGCACTGTTAGCATGAATTTTGCTTCGTACTTTTAGGAGCTAAAACTGATTTTCTCACTAACACTGAAAGAAATCAGACTGCACTGGGAGCTACCCACTAGGTCTCCAAAAATAAACACCATCCCATCTTCAAGAGCACACAAAACTCCTGAGGAAAAGCTCTTTGATGTTTTGACAGTGCTTTTATATAATTTGGCTTTATGATTTTTTTACATGGATGGCCTAATGCTCTCGTACTAATCCCATAATGACCAGTTATCTTCATTAACTTATCTGCAACTATAAGTAAAGTGTTGAACAATATCCCCTTTGTGTGCTTTCTGATTAAATTAGTGCTTTTCCTAAAGAAAAACAGAAATGCTGGCATGCCTTCTATTCTCAGGATCCCAGCACACAGAGTAATTGGATCACCTACGCCAATTGACCTGTTCAAAGTGTGTTTTGGCAAAAATAGTATTCATTTCCCCTTTTCTGGAAAAGCAGTAATTGGAAACCCAATTTTAAATAACTATCTATTGTTTTAATAGTCAAAGATTAATTCCTCCTTTCACTGCTATAAATGCCTAAACCACCTTAATTATCAACTCCTTAAGTCTTGCACGTTCTTTCTCAGCTATTAGCACCTATCTTGCTGCTGCAAAGTAATGCTGCAAATTGATGGGGGTGACTCTATACTCACCTTGCTGCCAGTGTCTCCTCTATTAATTACTCTCCATGATTTCCTTTATTCAGGGTCTTAGCTGATATTGTAAACTATTCAGTACTGCACAATGGCTTTGTTCCATGGTCAAAGCCTTTGGCCATAGATGACACCTAGTGGGGGTGCAGAAGGTATCAGAGAGACCAGCAGGTCTCAAGGTGGCCTGAGGGAGTAGTCATGGAGCCACAAGAGTGGCACCTTTCCTCAGGGTATGGGTAGAGTTGACATTAACACAGACAGAGCAGCCACAGGGTTGGTCTGCTTTATCTCAGTGTATGTCAGCTTAATTCCCTGAAATATTGGTCAGCAACTGTTGGTTCACCACTGCAGCAGCACCAAAACAGCAGGAAACCTTGGCCAAGAGCAGGATTACCAAACCACCCCACGATGCCAGCCTTGGCAGCACTGCACAGAATAGTCATTTCATTCAGTAGGGCAAAATTCATAACCCAGGGCTCAGATCACGTAAAGTCAGAGCGACTCTTGTGGGCTTCCATATGTCATCAGCTTTTATGAAAAGGAATCCAAATGTCAAGCAAGGGGAAGAAAGACAACAAATATAAATCATTTAAATAGAAAATAGAAAGTGAATAGGGGAAGAAAAAAGGCAAAAGAGGATGTAACAGACACAGTATGCCTGAGGCAAAAGAACAAACCCTGCATTTATTTGTGGTATTCAGAGAAAAACACTCCACTGATTTCACTGAGAGCAGAATCATACCTTGGCTTAGTGCCTGTGAGACTGCAAGAAAGAATATCTATGTTTGCTGTGTGAAAGGACCCCTCCATACTGAAAATTCACTACTTTTCTCTTTTGTAGCTCCTGCCTGTTGATGTGTAAGGAGGTGCTGTGGTTTCTGAACTGTACTTCAGGCATGTAGGACCTAAGAAATCCTGCCATGTTTCTGACACTACCACAATCCCTGTGTTTTCAAGGAACACAGCCATCTGCCAGGGCTTCATCCAGCTTCAAGCACTACAATGGTCACTGAATTCTTAACAAAAGCCAGTAGCTTCTCACTTCCATCCAAGTAATTTGTTAATATCAAGATCTTTGCATTCAAAATTGATTGTTACTTTTCTTTGTAGCCTTGGAAGGTAACTAAAAATAGCAGGGGCATGGACAGCAGGCTCCCATCCTCTACATAAATTTACTCCTCCTTTGAAAAAGTGTGGAATGTCTGCACATCAGAACAGTGAAAACCACTGCAGGAAGACAACAAATCTCAACAAAACTTAACAAAACACAACCAAACAGGAAATCAAAATTGAAACAAGACAGAGATGGGCTGATACATGGAAGAAGCAGCTATCATAACAAGTCAGTGTTAAAAAGAAAACATAACAGTAGGACATGGCCAAACGAGTCCTCTCACTGGATTTCACCAAATTCATTGAGGAATGTTGTATCCTTAGTTGTCAGATTAATAGGCCCTCGGTTAGTCAAGGATGTCTCTTGTCTTTCCTCTGTCCCATCATTAATACATCAGAGCCCAAAACATCCCTGACAGACGATTTCTTGGCAAAACAACTTCATGCTGCCTACAGTTCAAAGCAAAGGATGGCTCCTAATATCCTCTCCCTGGACTGCCCAGACAGTTAAGCTACAGACTGAACCCCTTGGAGTTTTCAATTAGCTTCTTTTTCACATTACAACTTCATTTAGGAGACCCAGCACATCTTGGACCAAGCATTAGGGTCAGAGCAATCAGGACCCTAATGCTGAAGGTCCTCAGCTCCAAGCTAAGAGCAGTGTGTGAGACCTCTCACAAAGAGGAACTGCACCCACCAAACCCACAGCCTTCTCAGTCAGAACCATACCCGAGAAGGCGCCTCTTTGCTTCCCTGTGACTGAAAGGTGTCATTTTCTCCAGCTCCTGAGGCTGGAAGTAGGGGTGGAAAGCAAAGCAAAACTGAATTACTAACATGTATGGTTTTGACTAGAAAGGTACAACAGTTGCTCTCGTTTATTCAGCTGCCTAGATGGGCAGCCAAATGAATATAAAGCTTTTTCAAATACTCCTAACCAGGTGTCAACTAGCTATGAATTTGTAGATTCAAAGGTTTCAGTTATTAACACAAACCCACTAATGTGTTTGATAGGTGTTCCAGTGTATTTCTAAGAACTGATGAAAGCCTGAAAAAGCAAAAGGTTGCTTGTTTTCTCTCCACCTAATGCCAGTTGCCTTAATGACCCAGAAAACTTTTCCCTCCATTGTTGCCCTTCCAAAATTTGGAGCTTCTTAGTAGCTGCTAACAGCTCATTTCAGAGACACACTCTTAGGTTTCAAACATAACCACACTCAGCATAGAGAGGTCATGTCCCCTCCCTCCCCAGTAAATACTTTCCATAGCTAGCTTCTGTTATCTAGTGCTGTAATTTACCTTCATTTTTAACTGATTTTTAAGAATTGAGTGAACACTTCCCTAAATGAGATGGAAGCCAAATATCAGGCAAAGAGTAGACCTGTGTGAACCTTACAAGATTCTGCTGAATCTTGCTGTATCTTGGTTGATCTGGGTTACCTCTAGTATCAGTACAGACTGGGGGATGGATGGATGGATGGATGGATGGATGGATGGATGGATGGATGGAGAGCAGCCCTATGGAGGAGGACTTGGGAATACTGACTTGAACCATCATGGCGCACTTGCAGCCCAGAGAGCAAATCATATCCCAGGATGAATGAAAATAAGCGTGACCAGCAGGCTCAGGGAAGTGGCTCTACCCCTCTAGTTTGCTCTGGTGAGACCTCACCTGGAATACTGTGTCCAGCTGTCGAATCCTCAGCGTAGGAGACACATCAACTTGTCAGACTGGGTCTAGAGGAAGGACAACGAAATGGTCCGAGGGCTGGAGCACCTTTTCTGTGAGGACAGACTGAGAAAGAGTTGAAGTTGTTAGGCGTGGGGAAGAGAAGGTTCCAGGGACATCTAATTTCAGACTTTAAATACTTAGAGGACTTATGAAAAAGAGAGAATACTTTTCACCAGAGCCTATACTGACAGTGTTGGGGCAAAAATTTTACACTGATAGAGGGTCAGTTAAAATTGATTGTAAGGAAGGCATTTTTTACAGTGAGGGTGGTGAGACACTGGAAAAGGCTGTCCAGGGAAGTTTTGGATGCTGCCTCCCTGGAAGTGTTCATGTCCAGGTTAGGTGGGGCTATGAGCAACCTGTTCTAATGGGAGATGTCCCTGGCTATGGCAGCGGGTTGGATCTTTAGAAGTTACCTTTGTCCCCATCCATTCTGTGATTCTACAAAGTCCTACCAGTAGCTCATTAGTAACATTTAGTAACTCTAAATGTTAAATGCTCTGAAAATACACAAACTCAAGCCCACCCCCCTCCACAAAGATTTCTTTCCTATTTAGTGTTGTTACTTGGCAGTACTATAACCCCTTCAGATCTAGCTTTCTCTGTGAACCCCTGGATGCATCAAACTGATGTAACTAAGTAGAGAACCAGGCTGCACAACACATTTTGAATATGGTTTCCCCCTGAGGAGCTGTCAGCTGCTCTTTACCCATTTTTATTTGCATAAGTTCCCCAGCCCCCACAAGATGAAATTCATAACTAGCCTGGCTGCTGGTTGATGCTGTTAAATGAGCTGGTTTGGTTTGGCTTTTGGCCACTTGCATAGATCTTATTAATGACAGTTTGGATCTGTTTAAACTCTGTTTCCTGCAGGCTCCAGAGCCAGGATAAACTCTATGCACACAGTGAAGCTCAGTGACAAGTCTGTACTTGAAAACATCTTCAAACCCAAACACATCTGGCAAACTGGGCACACCCAGTATTTTACTCTTCCAACTTCTGCCACCTACCACCCACTGCGGATTTACAACTTGGTGTCTAATTGGCAAATAGCTAAGTAGAAACCTGGATTGTCTTTTCTGTGTTTTGGAAGAAACTGCCTGTCTCAAAACCGGTTGCTCTACATCTTACAGGCACTTTAGAGCTTATCTGGACTAAAGGATTTTGCCGGCTGAAGTCCTGCAAGCACAGGTTTCTGCTGGAGGTTTTGAAAAGCTGCCCAGAAATGTACCTTGAAGTAGCCATGGAGAGTGGTAGGAGATAGTGTAATGTGGTTTAATACAGAGTGAAGCTACATGCTGGGATGGAGTAGTCTGAAAGTTTATTTCTTAAATTCTTCAATTCATTTTGTTCCTGCTAAGTATGTCAGCAGTTCTGCAGGGCTTAGGGTCTGAAGTAGGTGGCATGTGCTAGGATTTGGTTTTACTGGTATAAGCTGCACACACAGTAGGAAATTTTCATTTTCAGTTTAATTCGACCCATCTAATATTTCAGTACAATTATTCATCCACAGACCTGTGCTGAAAACCAGGTGGTTTTATTACCTTGGAAAAGCACCATGGCCTCAAGCAACAGTATTAGAAAGAGCTGATATTCTCATCTGTGCAGTAAAAGAAAATGATTTTTATGTGGTACTACGTAGAGTAGTACCCAACACACTATCTCAATAATGTTAAATTGAAATGTTGACACTCCTTAACGTTCTTCTTCCTTGAATTAAAAAAGTCAACTAATTTGTTAGCAAAATTTCCATGGTAATGTTTTGGGGTTTCTTTTTTTCCCACAGAGGAGGCATTGTTGTAAAAAAAAAGTCATAGATATGGAAAATCACTCTGACGTGCTCAAATTAGCCACAGAATGGTATCGATATTTAAGGGAGGGTCATATGTATATTTAAAGGAGGAAAACAGAAGGCAGCTGCTGCTAAATATTTATCTGCAAACGTTTAGCTCTGATTTTAGGAGAAAGTGTCTGTGGCACATAAAAAATTATCTACCTTTAACAGTGCATTTTTGAGTTACAGTTCAGATCTACAATGTATTGTAAATACATTTACTCAGTTGTAAATACTGAGGGGCACAAGGATGACCACAGGACTGGAACACCTCCTCTATGAAGACAGGCTGATGGAACTGGGAACGTTCAGACTGGAAAAGAGATGGCTTCCGGGGACCTTATAGCAGCCTTCCAGTACATGAAGGGGGAACTAGAAGAAAGCTGGGGAGGGACTTTTTACAAGGGTGATAGGACATGGGGAAATGGCTCAAACTATAAGAGGATAGACTCAGGTTACATCTTAGGAAGAAATTCCTCACTATGAGTGTGGTGAGGCTCTGGAACAGGTTGCCCAGAGAAGTTGTGGATGTCCTGTCCCTGGAAGCGTCTAAGACCAGGTTGAATGGGGCTCTGGGCAACCTAGTCTAGTGAGAGGTGTCCCTGTCTATGAAAGGGGGGTTGGAACTAGATGATGTGTGACTTCTCTTCCAACGTAAACCATTCTATGGTAACAGTATAAACAGTTATATGTCTCCAGAAGAAGCAGCTAAACAATAAGTGCTTAGGCACTGGGTGGCTTATGGAATTGTATGGCTGCTGCAAAGGTAACTTGCTATACACCAATACATCCCCTTTTTCTCGATTACATGAATCAGGTTTCCAGCATCTTACAAGGAACATCTGAGCCCTGAGAAGATAATCACCACCTGAAAAACACCACAAAATCTCACCTCCTCCTGAAAGCAGAGGAACTGAGAAGCTTAAAAGCCATGCAGGGCCGGACCTCTTCAGTGGCCTTTCCAAATGTTTAGGAGTTGAAAAATACTGTGCAACCTGCAGGCACAGCTGGAACACCAAAAACAGGTGTGTGGCAACCGTGAGATCTCCCTAGCAAGATTTTGTCATAACTTTAAGTTAATTTGTGGCCTCCAGATTAATGGTTACACAGACATTCTTTGGAATAGCAATAGTGTCTTATGGAGCACCCATTCCTACTGCAAATTCTCATGCCTGTGGTATTCCTTTGCTGAAGCAGATCAGGTGTGTGTGTGTGTGTGCAGCCAGTGGTACACTGATCTGTCTGGAAAGCAATATCTTTTTTATACGAATCACTCTAGGCTGTCTCTGCTCCACTGCTTGGTTCACCACCTAGCTCTGCAAGCTGCTGGAAGAGTGGTTCGTGGAGAAGATGGGAACCATGAATGGAGAAGTGAGAATCAAGCTGATAAAGTAGCTTAGGCAGCACTACCACCAAGTGTGAAACTAGGGTCTGACACCGTATGTGTGGCAAGGAAATGAAGGGAGCCACAACGGCATGTGAACAGGTGCTGCCTCTCAATGTGTCTGGCACAGACTCAGCCATTTGAAGGACACTGTAAGGCAGAATTTCTCACAGAGCTGTTGCAGAAATCCTTGGGCCACACAAAGGAAAAGGGGAAGAAATCAGAGCTGTAACTAAATTTGGTGAAGTTGGGTGTGACTTCAGGAAGGGAAGTTCTCATTTTATACCATAGAATCATAAAATAATTAAGGTTGCAAGAGACTTACAAGATCATCAAGTTCAACCATCAACCCAGTGCCACCATGCCCACTAAACCATGTTCCCTAGTGGCACATCTACATGGTTTTTGAACACCTCTGAGGACAGTGGCTCCACCACCTTCCTGGACAGCCTATTCCAATACCTGACCACTGTTTCAGTGAAGAAATTTTTCCAAATGTCTAATCTAAACTTCCCCTGGCATAACTTGAGACTGTTACTTCTTGTTCTATCGCTAGTGACCTGGGAGAGAGAGCATAAAACCTGCAGCTCAAACGCTTGCAATTAGCTTTATCAATCCATGACAAGCTAGGCCAGCTTCATTTCTACCTTAGAATCATAGTCATAGAATCATAGAATTATTAGGGATTGGAAGGGACCTTGAAAGATCATCCAGTGCAGTCCCCCTGCCACAGCAGGACCACCCAGACCAAGTCACACAGGAACACGTCTGTATTGTTTTCTAGAAGCTCTAAGCACCTGCAAACACAGGCTTATAGAATCATAGAATCAATCAGGGCTGGAAGGGACCACAGGATCATCCAGTTCCAACCCCCCTGCCATGGGCAGGG
>JAOXOE010043564.1:0-38401 GCA_028565055.1 Phoeniculus purpureus | reverse complement strand
CTCATGTTGAGCTTCTCGTCCACAAGCACCCCCAAGTCCCTCTCCTCAGGGCTACTCTCCAGCCAGTCACTGCCCAGGCTGTATTTCTGCTTAGTATTGCCTTGACCCTGATGCAAGACCTTACACTTGGTCTTGCTGAACTCCATGAGGTTGGCTTGTGCCCACGTCTCCAGCCTGTCCAGGTCCCTCTGGATGGCATCCCTGCCCTCTAGCGTGTCTGCTGCAGCACACAGCTTGGTGTCATCAGCAAACTTGCTGAGGGTTCACTCAATGCCTCTGTCCATGTCACTGACAAAGATGTTGAACAAGACTGGTCCACTTTGTAAAACATTACTTGCAAAATTGTGGAGATTTAGGCTAATTTCTGAATTTCCTATGATTTGGGAAAATTCAGCCTTGATATTAAATTGTCACTTCATCTTCTATCAGCACTAAGGTATAATTTGACTGAAAACCAAGCAGCTTGGATGTGTTGCCATAAGGCTTACAATAAATTATAGACCCTCCTCCAAAAATCTGTTCATGTATTCATAACAATTGGACAAAAGTCGTATCGTGGGCAGACGGACCGTGACCACCCCATTCTGTGTATCCAAAGTCCACATTAAACAACCCCCAAAACCAGCAAGTCTCTACAAGCAAAGGCAGAAACAGAAACAGCTTCACTCCTTTCCTGGCATTGTAGTCATTGAGTAGGTCCAGAGATACATATTGAATAGTTTTCACTGCGAGTAGCACAGCACTGACTGTTACTAGTATTACAAACTCCTAAGGCTGAAATTAATCACAGCGATCAGCCCCTACTGCAGCATCTAGGTGAAGCAACCTCATTTTAAACATAAGGAGATGATACTGATGGGACTTCACACATCTGTATGGAGACCATAACTGCCAATATTTCAGCACTGAACAGCTAGCATGATTTTCTTTAGAATGTCCTTCATGGTGAATACAACCTCCAATACAAGGAATGCAGCAGACAAGTAGGTAGCAAAGGAGTCTAGTTCTGGTGTCTTGGCCAAATTCCAGCTGCATTAATTACACTCTGCTCTTAAAATCCCCTTCAGCTCTGCTCTTTTTCAGCTTGTCCCGAAGCATTGTGTAGTATTTCTGTGAAGCCGTACAACACAGAAGAACACTTCCTCCCATTAAAGTTGCGAGGGGAATTTAGGTAGACAGAGAGCTATTATCCGTGCTCGAATTTTGGCAGAGCATCAAGGTTAACTTGCGCTCACATTGGGATCAAGGGATCTGCACTGACAAGGAGTGTCAGACCCTTGTTAAAGAGCACAAGTGGGAATAACTCACCGTGCTGCCTGAATGCAAACTGGGACACTTGGGATCTCTGCACCTGGAAGTAACCACAGGAATATTTCCTAACAAATTACTCTGTATAAAAGTATCTGGTGCTGTAGTATCTTAGCACAACTATGTTTGGTTGCTTAGTACTGTTTCTAAAATGATTTGCTGAGCAAAAAAAGTTCCAGCAACTTAAACCCTAACAATTCACATGTTTTTAAAAAGGGTCTTTACAAACAGCTTCTCAATTATTCCACTGTCTAGATTCTTGTAAGTTATGGACTTCCTCCTTTCTACTCTCACATATTGACCAAAAAAAGCCTTTTGAAGTTTCATGCTCACTGCCTGAAGCAGCTGCCAGTTCAAGAGGAATTCTATTCATCAGGTAGATGGCTGCTTCTTACAGAGCACACGAGCACAGTCTCATCTCCCAGCACGCAAAGCTTCTGCCTGCTTTCCTTTGGTACATACTCATCCTTGCACAGTTGTTAACTCTTTCTGAAGAAATATTCCAATGTGACCTTTGAGTGATGCCCTTGCAGTACACTCCAGTAGCTCCCAAGCATCCTAATGGTCTACAAAGCAGGAGTTACCATTTCCATGTTTTGGCAGCAGCTGAAGTGTATTTTCCAGTTTGCATTAAGCAAGTCCCATTCATCTGATTTGTCAAGTAACGTCAGGTACTTCATAGATCAGTAGTTTGGGACCACTAATGCTGCAGATCATGGGTTCTGTTCTCCCGTTACACAACTTGCACACTGCCCTGCTGCAAATCAACACGATAGCCCACACCCGTGTGAGCAGTGGGAAGTTGCACTGGCTGCCAGTGAGTATTTATAATGCAGTACAGGTATAAAATTAGAGCTCCAGCTGTAAATACCCGCAGGGACACAGTCTACAGTTGAGCATTGTGGCTACAATGATTTCTAAATAAGCCACGGAAACAAGCACTACTCGAGGGACAAAGATCTTCCATTTATTCCTGGCTTATCACACCTCTCCATTTCTCCTTCCTTCAGATAAAGATAACAGCAGTTGCCTTCTTAGAAAACAATTGACATCTACGATTTCATGTTCTCCTGTTGATGATTCTTGTTCATAGTTTACTCTTTTCCCATTTTATTTCACTTGGCTATAGTTGCTTTTTAAAATATTTCCCATCCTCCTTCAAAGTGAAAATCCATTGAACTGTCACTCCCTATTCAAATCTTATACTCATTTCACATTATACACTTTAGTGGGGTTTTTCTTCACTCTGGAGGGCAGAGCCCCAACTGCCATAAACCTCCAGCTCACAAAGGGCCCCAGTGAAGTGATGGCCATGTCTGTATGGCCAAGAGCAGCACTGCTGTTGTGCCTATACAGCTCTATATTTGTAATTGCTCTAGGATACCACCAAATAAAAAAAGGATTAGAGAGAGTAATGCTTTAAGCTGTAACAGCACCAACAAGAGTTAATTATTTAGAACAGCGAGCTGCAAAGAGGATAGTCCTGCAGGAAATGTAGAGTGCATTATTTCTTTAGTGATCTCTGCTTCCATGGAAACAATTTCTCAGCACAATTCCAAACCTCATAAAAATAGGGCACTAGGTCTATGTAAAACAGCAAGACATTTCCAATTAAACAAGCAGAATGCTTTTATCTAGGCCATTGAAAACTTTGCTGAGTATCAAATACGATTACAGCATTCACTGGGATGTTAGCAACCAGCTACTTCCCATGCGCTGGCCTCATGGGGCCAGAGGAAGTCACCACACACATATCCTGGCATTTTTCACCCACTCAGTGGGGTTCACAGCACAGTTCCTTCCCCTGGCAGTGCTGGGGAGCACCGCTTTCCAGACTAGGCCTTTTGCGGACCACCGTGTGCCCTGCCGTGACACTTACTTTGCACCACTATGGCCTCCACAACGTGATGTTCTCAGCTCAGTAATGCCCAGCCAGCCAAATTCTCTGCTAGCACAGCACGAAGGAGTTCATCTGGCTCTTGCTGCTGGCAGAACTAGAGTGAGAACCAATATGCTCCAATCAGATTTGGGTGATGAATATGGTTGTTTGAAAGGGAATTTGGTGATCACCTTCAGAACTCACTGGAGTTGGCTGTGAAATCAAATCCACTGCATTACTTTAGGGATCCTACAGCCAGGATTGTCTGCAGGAACAGTGTGGAAAATATTGACCCACCATTGCCACTGAATAATTTGCAAGAGACTAAAGCAAAGAAAGGAGCGAACTTATACCAAGGTACACAGCTACTGCCCGTATAATTTAACCATTAGCCAGAAGTTTCCGCGCGAGTAAGATGGGTTCTTCGTTCAAACCCATCTGCATGGGCTGTGACAAAGTGACAAAGCTCCCCCCAGTGGTATCGAGCCTTGCTGCATCCCTCGGTTACTGGTGCTGCTGACTCGGGGTAAATCCTCATCTGCTGCTCGCGAGATGATCAGTGACTGCACAGTTGGACACATCTTTGCGGTACTGCATACACAGTCTTTATTCAGAGACGCTCATACACCACCAGTGAGGGGTATCAAAGTAGCAAGCACAAGGGGAAAACAAGTACTTAATGGCAACAGTGTTCACTGGTGGTGGGTGGGTTTGCTTCTGTCTGTCTGTTTTCCTCAATTGGACTGTTCTTGGAAAGTCCCTTGCTTATAAAAACACAGGCATTCCCCGCCCCTGCTCTGGGTCACAAAGTGAAGAAGCACTGCAGGTAACTGGTATGGCAAAACTTGCTTCAAGCCCATGACAGTGTTTGTTAAAAGTTACATCTTGGGGCTTGTGGGGGGTGCTTGCATGGTTGAAAACTATCAACAGCGGGTCTTACAAAGAAACAGCATGTTAGTCTGCAACTAAGCCAAAGCTAGCATCAGAAACTGTTGGATGGGATAAAAAGAGAAGAGCTTCCCAATAAAAAGACATAATGCTTTACCCATGTTTGGTAGCAGAACCAGTAGTGTTAGTAAAACAGCTTTTCATCTCCCTAGAAGCATGCAACTTCCAACCTCATTATCCACACAGCTGAAATAAATCAACAAGGTTAGCTATTTTATCATGGCTCCTGCCCACTGGGTTATTTGGCATCAGAAACGTGCCATTTCAAACATTGGATTACAGTGGGAGTAGCAGCTGTTTATTCCAGCTTCACATGCATACCAAAAGCTCAATATGGCACCATTTCCTCAGATTCCCAGAGGAAACTGCCTCCAAACCAGGTTTTACTCAAACTGTTCCTTATGCAACATCACTGTTAGAGCCAATTAATACAATTGTACTAGTTTAACTTGTTTTGACCACTGAAGAGAGCAGCAGCCAGCACACTGGTACTGCTACTTGGGTAATAGTAACTTTCATCCCTACACGACTGCAAACAGACCATATGTGGACAACAAACAGCACTATGAAGTAGACCATGTTATGTGAGAGGTTCAGAGTTCTCTTCTGATAAATCAGAGCTATTGACAGCTGTTTAGTAAATACATTTACACTGGGTGATTATTTTCTAGAGAGAAACCTATGCAAAACTGAAAAAGAAAACCCTACACTGCAGAGCATTCCACAGTAAAGTGGGGAAGGAATGCATTTTCACCAAGAGTGTAATGTAAACTAGAAACAGGACAAGTCATGCGATCGTTTCATTAGGCTGCCCCAAAGATGACGCTAGAGTACACACTGACTGGGTCAACATGCCTTATACACATGGACACACCAGGGTTTTCATTACACACACTAGTGGATCTGAAGCAGATCAGAACAGCATAGAACAGTCATCAGTGGTTTTCAGTCCATAGCTCCTGAATCTGCACCAGGAGGATTGCTGTGCGCCAAGGGCTCACATTTTCACCTGATCAGGTTCTGCCCCTTCCACTTAATAACAGAGACAGGCATTTAATGAGACATAATAAAACCTAACACTGACTGCCTGTTCAGGAGTCTCCTCCTTGTGATGCAACTTTGTTTTTGAAGCTCTTCAGACTCTACACAAATGAATAGGCTCAAGTTAAAAGCACAAACATATAAAATTCCATTTATGCTATACAGAACTACATATATACACACAGGGTTTTTAAAATAATTGAGTCCATTGTCACCCTTCTATATATAAACTTTAAAGTCCTGCTTGCTTCATGTTTTCAAATATTTTATACCTTTCTGTGACTCTGCCTGAGAGAAGCCTGTGTCAATTGCTGTAGCTGTGAGTCAAGTTTCCTCATGATTTAGAAAGCAAAAGTAAAGCATGTTTTCTCTATAAAGATTCACAGTGATAGAGCTCATGAAACATTTCCACACTGCAGTCAAGAAGTTTCTCAATCAACATCCATCAGTTTATGACTAATTTATCTGAAGGTGTTTGAAATAGTAACTGAAGAACTGATACAAAACAGCATTTGTTACTGAACCGCACATTAGAGAGAAGACTCTGAATGTAAAAGTTGGTGGGTTTTTATCTTAAAAAAGACAGACACTTTTCTGCTTGTTGCACTCAGTTTGCTGTCACCAAGAGCTCGTTTCCACAGGAAACGGTGGCAATTAAAACTGGACAAATCACAATGATCTGGCAAAAGAACATAGAATCTCCCTGTAGAATGGGAGAGCAGAAAGACTGCAGCCTGTAATAAGACTGGAGTTATTATTTCCACTGGAAACAAGCACAACCACTACTGAGAAATCATGAAAACTTGCCAGCTTTTTCTCTCCAATATAGAAGCAAGATGGCAAAGATCAAAAAGTTACATGGCCATATGAACAAAGAGGGGGGTGGGGTGCGGAAATAAGAAGAAAATCAGATGTGTTACACAACCAGAGAAAACGTCACCTTGAAGTCGGCAAGATACAAAGTTTTCATTTCAGGGAAGTTTCTCTTCTGTGAATTCACTCAAATCTACAGTCTCTACAGCCTTAAGGAACTCATTCCAAGTTAGATGTGTACTGTAGGAGAAAAAGAAGAGCAAATCCCCAACCTGGAAGACTCAAGAGAGAATGAAGTCCGCTTGAAGTCCAAAGTGCAGTATCTTTGCCAAGCTGTCCTTCCTCCCACACGCCAGACTGCTGGCCAAGCACTTCACTCTGCAGCACTTAGGTTTCATCAAATGTTAGTAGAAGAGAAGCATTCCTCATGGAGTCCAGGCACACAAGGACTTCCTCAATGTATGGCTCAACTGCAACAGTACGATGACACTGAGCTCTGTAATGGTTATATGAACATGGACAGTAATTCTGAAAGAGCTGAATAATCGTGAGGAGAGGAAGAACATGAAAACACGTAATTTTGTTTTGCCGAGGCTGTCACACTGGCAATTCCTTTGAACACTCATTCCCATTTTCTTCAGCATCATTCTTTTTCTCACTTCTGTATGTGGAAAGGAATAAGTTTTCTATCTGAGTCAAGAACTCTTCAGCAATGAAGCAGTTTGTTACCTTGCCCAGAGTCTTCCTCATGCACTCCAAGAGCTAGTTAAAAAAAATAAAAATAAGATTTTGAAAACCTGTTATTTGTCCTGAGTTGACTTTCTCCCCCATCCAACCGGCAAGTATCCCAAACACACTGTTATTCGGGATCAGCAATGCAGAAAACGTTTGACTGTATAATATGAATTTTCAAAAATAGCAACACAGGAACACACGGGTGGTTCAGAGCCAGTTCTACACAACAGCTACACTCAAGAGTACTCTATCAATTATTTTAAATTTCAGCTGTTTGTAAGCAAAGTCACGCTGTGAGGAAAAAGAAAAGTTAAACATGCGTAATCACTGGTGTTGTTTTCTGTTTGTATCTTCTCTTTGGGCAGAACATCTGTCTTCCCTATGCAATTCATGTTACACCTTTAGCTATTTACAACTTCACAGCAATTCTGGGAAAATTAAAGTTCTCATTTACACAACACAAACGCAACCCAGTGCTGCTCTGCTGATCGAACAAAGGACTGGCAAGTCCAAATCTGCTCTCAAAACACATGCAGTTCTTGACACTGAAGATATACAACACACTGAGAAGAGACAGGATTGACCTGACACTGAAAACTTGGTGCAGTCAGGGTCTCTAACCCATGACACCAGGATCCCCAGCTCTCTCAGGTGAGCTCCTTTGAACCTGCACCACAGTGGTCATTTATTAGGATTCACTTGCATCTCTGGTTTGTACAAATGACACAAAACACATTTGTATTTTAAAAAACCAAACACTTAAAAAAGCTAAAAGAAGTAAACTTACTTTCTGCAAACAAGTCAGGTCAGAATCCCTATGAAAAATTTTATCCATGGGGACACTGCTGTTAGAAGAAAAACAAACAGTAATGCTGTAGAAAGAAGACACACATCCTTACTGAAACATCAACAGGCAAAGATTCAACACTGACTGTTCTTTACGCTAGGAGATTGCATACCTGTGGCAGAACCGGTATTTGTCAATTATCCACCTTGTCTTCTCAAATATTAATTCCCATTGAGGTTCCTCCAACATCTGCTGTACTTCAAACTTGTAGGGCAGGCCTGGAAGCAATTGAACATGACATCATTCAGTGTTTTGAGTACCCTCAACTCCAGTTCTTCAGTTTTCCCTCAACTCTAGTTCTTCAGTTTTAGGTGCAAAACCTTCCTTCCCCATCACTGGGGGAGCCTTGCCAAAGCTTGCAGGCTGGTGACTTGCTGACATTAAGGAGGTGAAGGTATGACACATTTTGGGTTCCAAATTTCATTGTGGTGAGAGCAAGGAACAGACCAGTTCTCCTCCCCAGTTCCCCATGCCATAAGGGAGCACAGACACCTACAACATCACAGGAACACAGCGAAATGAACTCAGTTTCCATAGCTTGGTACCACTTTTGTAGTCTAAGATCTGTGTGGTTATTCAGTGAATAAAAAAAGTCTTGTTTTTCATTGATGAGGCAGCTGACTTTGTTCTAGATTTCAGAGGAATTCTGCTCCTAAATTAAAAATCCTACTTTATTGCAGGTGAGGGAAGAGGAAGTTGGGAAGTATTCTAATGGAACACCAGGAAATTACTTGCAAAACACAGTTCAGTTACCAAAACACAGTGAGAAAGCAGAAGCTCTGATCATCACTTGAAATGCCAGTAATTTGATATGGTACATTCTTCAATAGTCCAGACAGGAAAACACCCCATTTTCACAAAATGCCAATGACATTTCTAACTGAGAATTTGTTCTGAGGATGGGATTTGTGGCAGCAAATCGCTTCATCATTCACATTCTGTGCTTTCCTGGACAGCTGGCAAGTTTAATCCTTTAACCTTCTAAACACTGAGATTTCTGGCCACTATAGCAGCTAGTTCTTTGCTATTACACCCCCACCTCCTCAATCAGAGGATCTGTTCAGAATTTTGCAAGTACCAAAGTCAAAGTCATACTCACAAAGCAGTTTCTCTGCTATTCATCTGGATTCTGTATGCAAATAACAGCAGCCCCTGTTTAAACCCTTTCATTTCTGTCATAGACTGTGTGAAATACTAACACACAAAGACAAACCTTTGATATATTTATACCTGTACATACTTGTCATGACAGCAAGGACTACTTCCAGGATTACTCCTTACATGAAATTCCTGGGTTTGTACAGTACAAGTTATCAACTTCACAGAGTAATTGAGGGTGGAAAAGCCCTCTGAGCTCATCCAACCCAGCCTAGGACCTAACATTTCCCCACCAGCCAGATCAGGGCACTAAAGGCCACATTCACCTCCAGGGATGGGCACTTCACCACTGCCCTGGGCAGTCCATTCCAGGGTCTGATCACTTTTCCATTAAGAATGGCTTCATAACAAACAACCTAACCTTCCTCTGGCAACTTCAGGCCCTGCCCTCTCATCCTGGCACTAGTTGGCTGGGAGAAGAGCCTGACCCCCACCTGACTACAACCTCCTTTCATGGAGTTGTAGAGAGGGAGAAGGTCCCCCCCCTCCCCGAGTCTTCTCTTCTACAGGTTCAATACCCCCAGATTCCTCAGCCTCTCCTAATCAGACCTTCCCTCCAGTCCCTTTCCCAGCCTCGTTACTCCTCTGGACCTGCTCCAGCCCCTCAACCTCTGTCTTGAAGTGAGGGGGCCCAGAACTGCCCCCGTACTTGAGGGGAGGCCTCACCAGTGCCCAGTATAGGGAGAAAATGATGTCCTTAGTCCTGCTGGCCACACTATTGCTGATACTTAACTATTTCTCAACTTCCAGAACAGACAGCATTTTTCCCTTTAGTATGCAAAAGGAAAACAAACATGAAGATGATGGATAAAATATGGGTACTTACGGTAGGAACCATCCGAACTGATTTCATCACTAATTACTAGACAAGTGATCTGAGAATATGGGAGAGGATTATTTCGGTTGTAAGGACTTATAATCATTCCAATGAACATGGCACCACCCCTGGAGAAGTAACTCTAAAAACAAAACCACACAGAAAACCCAGGAAATAATAACATACAGAAACTACAACATTTTTTCAGAACAGTGATCTGAAATTGAGAAGGAAACAAAAAAAAGGACTTATATCAATTAATGAACGAACTGACTTTAAGATGGTATTACAGTCATAACATGTATTCACACAGTAAATGAAAGGGAGGCTTTAAGGTTGTTGGGGGTTTTTGCTTTTTATTTAATTTTAACCTACAGACGAGCCAGTACCTGGTATTTCGCTTGAGTGTCGATATCTCGGATGGAGGGGTTGGGGTCAAAGGCCGGGTGGGAATGGTACCACCCAATAATGCTGTATCCCCTGGCAGCAAGCACTTCTGAGGCCTGTGTTTGAGATACCGGATCCATCTCGCACTGCAGTCCCGTACTGAGACTATTGCACGGCTCTGCTGCACAGACCTGTTGAAAAGGTCTCCAGACAGGTAAATGCAAGACACCACCACCAGTTAAAGAAAAGTTAAAAGAATTTTAAGAGTCATAGACCCAGCTCTTCCTCATGACAGAGCTGACAGGCCAACCCATGAACACAAGCTGAACTCTTAACATTTCAAGAACACAACAATTAAAATATATTAAAATTGAAGTTAAAGAAAATGTAAAAAGACAAGCACTTACTTCTACAACTTTATTAGCTTCAGAATATCTTCCACCCAGCAGCCCTATTACTTCTGCCATAGACACATGAGAGTGCTGAAATGGTATCAGACAATGATTAGAGTCAAAGTTGCTTAGTTTCTCCTAGTTTTAATCTACTCGCAGCAGAAGACACTGGGGCACAGCTACAAGTCAGTAGCTTCTCAATGTCACTTTGAGGGAAGAATCAGGCCCATTTAAAAAAACCCAAACAACAAATCACCAACACAACAAATCCATCACAGCTTTTTGAAGGATAAAATTTAATCCTCACCAAATCCATTATGAGAAGTGCTTCAGAAGATACTTTCACCTGAAAAGGTTCCTGAAATGGTAAGTATGACAGTAAACATAAGGAAGCAAGGTAAGTAACAAAGCATTCTTGATTAGCGACTTAGGGGCACATACCTGTTTTTCTTCAGTGAATAAACAGCATGGTATCAGCTGAAAGGGATCAAAGGAACTATAAAATGAAAGAAAATTTCTCTAAAGATGTAGGACAGTCAGGAAACATTGTCAAGTTTCCCACTGTCACCTTGGCAGAGACAGAAAAAAAAATCTTACTGTTATTACTCTTCTCATCCCACACCAAAACCAGAAACATCACTACCCAGATGTCAGTTTCACCCCTGAACACTTATAGTGTGTTTATCTTATAACAGACTGTAACATTCAGTAATGATTTACAGTGCTTCAGCCTGACACTACTTAGTACCTTTATTTCTAGAAGAGCTGTGTTTGTATGTGGCATACATCAAATACCTTTTTATTTGTCTTGAAGCTTTAGAGGATTTTGCAGGTTTCAGTTTTTCTTCCTCTCTTCTTTTTGCTAACTCTTCAGCAGAGAGATGCTAAAAAAAAAATACAAATAAAAATCAGATTGCTCTCAATGCCTTAAGTGCTCTTTCAGCAGTGACTCCATAACCCGCCCAGAATAAATTATCGACATTGGGGTCTTTCTGATATGCTGTCAGTTTGTGTTACTCAAGAGAGAAGGCAACAGCCAGTGTGAATCAAGCGATGTAAAAGTTACTGCATTCAGAGACCTAGTCCACAGGACATCTGATGAGACAATTTTTCCACTCTTCACATCAAGAAAATTCAAAGACCATATTGCAAACCACACAAATGTGGTAACTCAGGAAAAAATATGCCAATTATGTGCCACAGCCAGAATTTATCAAAGCACCACTTCAGCGATGAGTACTGCCAAACTATGTCCATCCAAAACAAGTTATTTTGCAGAAAGCATTTGAATTATTAACCACAGTTACTCAAAAATCCGTACAGCCTTAGTATGGAAGTTAATTGTTAGATACTACTTACTGAAGGCTGCAAATGCAAGTGGTTTCCTACACAAGAAAAACCTGTCAGCAGTCAGCAAGAAATTCTTTACAGAGAGTTTAAAATACAGAAAGGTCACCTCAAATGTGTGTCCTTCCAAATCCTTTGCATCACACCAGTTTCCCCAAGGGTCTCGCACTCGCCGTCTTCTTGTACGCTGCAGCAAGCAAATCAACATCAGCAAAAGATCTTACTCCTGAAAATCTGCATTTGCTTCCACCGAGCAGCCAACAGAACACAATCCAAAAGGTGTCTGCAACACCAACCTTACCAATGACCCCTCCTCTCTCACCAAAACATACCATGGACTGCAAGCGCTGGGCAAGCTGGTATGTTTCCGCCGTGTCTTTGCCTTCTTTGCACCGTGTTTTATCAGCCAGCTGGGGTCGGTTATAGACAGCCTGTTCTACAGGACAGAGAGGAGAGAGAGAGAAAGACATTGTGCTTCAGTAAAGCATGAAGCCACTTAGTGATGGTATAGACCCAAGAATGATGCGGTTAAGTAGCAGTGACAAACACCATAATAAAGAGAAAACGCAACGACAAAAACCCCACAGCTAAAAGCGGTCTCTTGATGGCCACGAGAGAATGCTCAGAAAGTCCTTCCTCGCAAGATCCTTCCTAACTTCTGTGTGAGCAGAAGTGGGAAGACTATCCATGTGGATGCCTGATTCCAATTAAGTGTGACCATCCACGCTTCCTTGAAGTAAACAAACAACTTTTAAAGACAAATCTACTGACCTTCATACTCATTTTAATAAAAAAAAAGCCAAAGGCCAATACACGTTCAGCAGCACTTAGAATTTAAGTTGCAAAGTGATTCCAAGAAAGATTGTTTTACCACAGCCAAAGTTAATTGCTCCTATTAATTCCAAGTACGTGTGGATCCGCCCAATGCAGTTAACATCACCACAGTTCTTAAGGCCAGGACGCACTGAAGTCTTATTCAGGTACTTGGGTTTACATCTCTCCCTAAAATAAAGCAGACCACATCAAATAGTAAAACAAATAAAGGGGAAGGAAGGAATGGAAAGACTTCAGCTGAGGTTAAGACCAGCCACTGAAGTGTTTGTTCGCCTTTGTGATGCACACACTGCACATCACTACGCAGGGCAAAATACCAACAAAATACAAGCGATTTGTTTTAGAGTTATTCACACACATGCATATCGATGCAGAGCAAAACTTACGTTCTGTGTGCTAAACTCAAGTGCAACGAATTAAGAAGCAATGAATTACTCTAGGCAGTATTCACTTTTAAACTGATAGGCAATCATTTCAGTTCAACACTTCTCTGTATGGAATTCAGATTTTCGTGACTTGAAAGGATCTCACTGGTTGGCTTCCAGAATGTCAGAAAAAAAACAAGTGGAAGATGCAAAAAAAGCATCAATAATCAGTAACAGTTCACAGGCAACTGTTCTAATTCTGCCATAAAATTAATGTTTCTCTTTTCCAAAGTAAGCTGTTGGCACTAAGGGTTTTAACTACAAGAAAGCAAGACATGAGTCACCTTAACCACTTCCTTCAGTAACAGAAATGACTGCACCTTACCACTGATCCAAAATGTAATTCCTGATTTTCAAATAACGCTCTGGTGTTTTGGCCTGGCGCCCTTCAAAGAACTCTGGAATCGCTTGCTTTTCCTCTTCCAGAATGATGCTTCTGTCAACCTCCACTTCTTGATCAGGTGACTTAAGCTCCTCTGCTTCCTCCTGATGATCTTCGTCCGCTGGGCAGGGAGAAGGAAAAAGCAGTCCATGATCAGCCAGGTCTTTCTGTTCCATATTAAGCTCCTGATCAATTACTGGTCTAGTACCGTGAGATGTTACTAGTCTGCCTTGCTCAGCTTCCTCAATAAAATGATTGTATTGCTGGCAATTTAACTTCACTGATTTATCACCATCCAAGTGCTGAGGACACACCGCTGCAACTCCTGGTTGTACTAACGCATCCACTGTATCTTCCTTGCTATGTTGCAGATTGCCTTTAGGTAAAGAAATTGCAGAACTGTGTCCAGCAGAAGAAACAACACGCTCAATTCCTTTCGTTTCTTCAACTGCAGTTTCTGCAATAACAGATAGTGCACGTTTTTCCGTTTCTTGCTGGAAAGGAGGAGAAGGCAGTTCATCCATGTCATCAGTTATGTCTACTTCTTCATCATCTGACAGCTTTTCAATTTTCACTGCGTTCAGATTGGGGTCTGCACGGCCTCTCAAGCTTTCAGATGACCACATTTCTACCTTTATCCCATCTCCAGAGGGCAGACTACTCCCACACTGACTCTGCTCTTCTTTTTCAGAATCATCACTTTTTGCCTTAAGGAAATATAAAATAATTTTAGGAGGCAAAACCAACAATCTATTCTAGTAGATTGTATCTACTATCAATCTAGTAGATCAATTACCTATCAAGTGACTAGTCAGAACTTCTTTACCAGAACAACATATATTCAGAAGCATTCCTTCCTCATGTTTGAATACATTTTAATCCACTGAAACTGAGTTTCATGCAGCATTACAATTCTTGCCCAGCTGTTCATTAACATATACTTCCCTCTTAAAAGAAACCCTGGACAGTAGTAACTTCTTCTTAAATGCCCCAGAAGTGTCAAATAAGGGTAAAGCTAAAATTTACAACACAGAACTGAAACAGCTGTACATTGGAAAACAACAAGCAACAGTGTTAAGTATGACAATTACACTACACTTGTTGTTTACTTATACCAACAATAAAAATATCAAAGTTATTCTAGGAATTGGAAACTGGGTCTGACTTCACATTCAAATCAGCAAATAAATGCATCCTGAAAAGACAGATTAGGGGGGGGAAAAAAAAAAAAAAAAATCAAACTACAGCATCCTTGTCAAACTTGCCTTTTGGCCACCTACAGGGATACTCTGTTTACCTTGTTCTTAAAATACTGCCGTGCGTAGCTCTTTACTTGTAGCACAGTACGACTTCTGATCAACTTGGCAATTTTCGTCCACCGGTGGCCAAATTTCACCTGTTACAGCAAAGTGCACTGAAGTTACCCAAACTCTAACATTGCAGACATTGCACTCAATGTGCCAGCAGAGTTCAAATGCACAAACAGTAGAGCAAACCAATGGTAAAGAACATTGCTAGTCATGTTCTACTCAGAACAGAATGGCATCACTCAGTAAGAATTACTGCTACTCTTAACCAGAGATTCCTCTTTACCAAATCAGGGCACACTGCTAATTATGCTGCCTACTAACCCAAGGAATACCACTGAATAAAATTAGTGGTTGGCAAAGCAAACCCCATTACATTCAGCGCTGCACAACTATGTAATCTCTGAAGACCCTACAACAGCAGTTAAAGGATTTCACTTCATTACCTGATCTCCCTTAAGTGTACACCACGTCTTGTAGTTAACTACAGCTTTATGACTGTACAATTCCTAGAACAGTATATTTGAGGGATTTTGAGATCTTGAACTGTAATCAGCCTTACAGGAAAAAAAATCTGGTAAACAAAGACATGCTGTAGGATCCATCGGTATATATCTGATTTACTAGTACACTCTTAGTGTTATTGTCATCCTGCTTTTTAGTATTATTATTCCTGCTTTGGCAGGGGTTTGGATAAGATGATCTCTATAGGTCCCTTTCAATCCCTAATGTTCCATGATTTAACACATTAGAAGTACACAAGCAGATAACGTGTTTATATTCACTATTATTTAAGAGAAGCCAATGACTTCTATTCATAATACTACAGATTAATACTACAGATGGATGTAACCAAACTTACCAGCCCTTGCTCAAACAGTTCTTTTTCTTCCTGTGTCCACTTTAATGAGTAGCTAGCTGGTTTTGTTGGGGATCTCATCCTAGGAAAACAGAGAACACAAGTTTATGCTTTTTTCAAGATATATATTCTCAAATCCTAGCAACTGAAGGCAACTTCTGACAGCTCACTCCCCGTCTTCCGTAAAACCCTCAAGGTTTGTTTTAAACTCGAATGTGACAGAAATAAAATACTGTGAATCACGTCAGCTTCTCCACAACAAAGCAAAACTCAAGGCGACAGAATATTCGTCAGTAATTAACGGTACAAAAACAAACAGAAGCAAAAACAAAGTTTCGGGCAAGAAAACCACGAAGAATTAACTCATGGGGTTTCCTCATACAGGCCACTGTGCTATAAAAAACAGTTACTACAGGCCTATTATTACACACCACAACATTTCTTTGTATTGAAAAGTCTAGTAAACAATCTGTACAGTGAAACAAAATGAACTAAAGAGCTGTACGAAAGTCCATCTTCTTTTTCTCTCTTAAAAAAAGCTTACAAACTCAACTCAATACGTACATGGCTTTTCCAGTTTTCTTATGCAGGCTGAAAATAAAGTGAAAAGAAAAATTAATCCTTGTGATGCTGTTGCATGTCTCAGCAAATAACTTTATTGTGGAAAGACTTTTCTTCTCATCTAACAAAAATCTTCCCCAGAACACAGCTTACCCTTTCATAGATCTTTTCTCTGCTTCCTTTTGACTGAGCCATATTTTCTCAGAAAGTGGTTTATTAGATAAATAATATCTGAAATGGTTACTAAGGAAGTTTTCAAAGCATCAGAAATACTTGTACATGTGGAAATTCCAGCAATTTTATACTGGTTCTTCATTATTCAGCACAGCTCTCAAATAAAACACAATTTCACATACTCATACTAGTTTAGCACATAAAGGAAGAGACATTTGACTTAGAAAACTTCTGTTCTCTTTACCTGCAGCAAACGAGGTAGGTATTCTGTTTCTAAACCAGCATTTTCCTGACTGAGAAACCACACTGAAGTAATTTTCACCACACTGATACTTATTTTCAAATTAAGCCTTGATAAGTTATTGTCAGAAAATGTTTTTATTTTCTTGTTGTTGCTCTCTAACTTTATATTCCTACACTCAATTACAAAAAGAACACAAAAATCAATTAGCCCCCAATTACTATCGCTGTAACCTACTAGATCTGTGAGGTCAACTCATGCCAGAAACACTACTACTATTGCAGACTACTTCAGTCGACACTGCTTAAACAGTAAAAAAAAAGTCAACAGAGGAGCAGCAGCTGCTCCTTCCCATTTTCATCTTGCATGCTGGCAGTAGTATGAACACAGTCAGACAAAAATCAGACCGTAAACCAGTCTGGGTGAAGAACAATCCAGCAAAAAGAAACAGCTACTTTTAGACAGATGGGCTGCTTGATCAGGTTCACTGGTGCAGCCACACAAACAGCTGCATCAGCACAATGCTGGAGGTGGCTCTGAACAAGCAGCTGAATTGGGGATGACCACGGCTATACCTGGTGCCACTGTCAGCTTTGGAGGCATTTTCAAAAGAATGAGAAGCACCAGAGGAAGCTGCAGGCAGCTAGATGATTAATTCAGGTGCCCTTACAGATTCTTGCAATCTACTAGCAAGATGACAGTGCTACAGTCACCTTCACAACAAGTTTGGAAATGGGAAGTTTTATGTTGTTAGAAAGGAAAACACAAAAGCAAGTGTGCAGAAGGATACTCTTCTTCCAGCAACATTTTCTCTATGGCAGCCCTGTTTTCTTCGCTAATGCTGCTGTCCAATGTCCATGGCTGTGAACAGTACAAATACGTTTTAGTGTTTGAATTCTCTCGAGCTGTTACTTGAATATCAAGAGTATATAGTAGTTTCTAAAAGTAAGCAAAAAGCACTTGTTATGGAGAGAAGAGAATGGAGAAAACAGAAGTCCTGATAATTTTGCTTTAAGCACCGTTCATTTAAAAAATACTTACAAGATTGTTACCAGTTCTCCAAGATGAATCAAGATAGTGATCCTGCAGCACACTCGAGGCTGTGGCTTCATGATCTCTGAAAGATATTCCAGTGTTTGAAACAATGCAAACAGATGCAAAGAAAATTAATGCTGTCAGAATTAAAATAATGTATAGTCAGAAGCCAATACACTCCTGCTTCTTTTGGAGTGTATAAATCATAGAATTGGTTAGGTTGGAAAAGACTTTCAAGGTCACTGAGATCAACCATTAATCCCACTGCTCCCAAGGTCACCACTAAACCCTGTCCTTAGGCTCTACATCTCCACAACTTTGAAACACATCTGGTGTGGCGAGTCAAATCCCAACCTGGGCAGCCTGTTCCAAAGCCCTTTTTATTAAGGTTCAACCTAAACTTCCCCTGGGGCAACTAGAAGCCATTTCCTTGTCCTATCACTTGTTACTTGGGAGATGAGATCAACATCCACTACTCTGTGCTCTCCTTGCTGCAGACAGCAAAAAGCATTCCCTTCAGCCCCTTTTCTCCAGACTAAGTAGCCTCTGCTCCAAATCAGGAAATGGGTCAGACCAACAGTCCCCCTTGCTGCCTCCAGCAGTGGCAGCTGCTGCTGCGGGACAGCATGAGCCCAGAAACAGATTGTGGCACCACCTCCGTACACCCTCCCAGCACCGGCAGTGCCAGCCTCGTTGTTCACTCAGCACTTGGTTATATGGCCCTTAGCCCCGAGTCTCTGAACGAGCTCTCTGTACCCAGTTCTCCGAACCCACCCGCCTCCGTAGGATCCCCGCCCGTTCTCCCGGATGTCAGCCCGTGCCTGTGTTCTACAGGAGCCCCGCCACGATCCCACCCCCAAGGGTCTCCGGGCAGCCCTGCTGGAGCAACTTCAAGGGTTGCACAGGCCTCGCTCGCAGACAATGCTCTCCCACACCCGAATGACACTGCAGGAGCTCCCGAGCGGCGGGAAGCTCCGATCTCTGTCAGCTGCCGTTCCCAGCGAGCCCCTCCCTCACCCACCCCGTGGCCGCCTCCTCGGGCGCAGCGACCACGTCCCCCTCGACGTCCACCTCCTGCTCCTCCGCCGCCGCCATCACGCTGCGGATCTCGCGAGAAGAGGCGGGGGCACGCGCAGCAGCGCTGCCGGATCGCGTGCGGGGCCCGCCCTGCGCAGAGCCGCGCCCTGCGCAGAGCTGGGTGAAGGCGGAGGGACGGTGCTGGGGTAGGCGGGGCGCAGGGGCTGGGTCGGGGCTGCGGGGTGGCTGCTGGGCGGCTGCCGGGCGGAGGGCGAGGGGAAGGGAAGGGAAGGGAGCTGGCAGGCGGAGGAGGGAGAGCGGCTGAGCTAGGCCGGAGCCCGCAGCTGCAGGGCGGGAGCGTGCTCAGGGTGGGCCGGGGATGCGCCCCAGGATTCTCTGCCTACGTTGGGGCAGCGACGCTGGTATCGCGTCCCGGGATGGAGCGGGCCCGGGCCGGGCCTGGGGAGATTGGGCGGGCTGACCAGACAGAGGCAGTGTCAGTGGTGTTGCGGCCTCTCCCTGTGTGTCCCCAAGCGTGTGGTCGTGTCTGCGTCCGTCTAGAGCTGACAGTGCTGCGGTTGACGTTCAAATGTGTTAGCTCGCCTATAAAAATCACACTGTCAGGTCCCTACGTTCTTCAGGCTGCCTTTGGTTTCACAACAAATGTTTGGCCTTTCATGGTAGATGGGTTGCTAATCAGTCTGTTGAAGGCAGGGTTGGAAGGGACCTCGGGGGTCGTCAAGTCCCAACCTCCTACCATGGGCAGGGATATCTTTCACCAGACTGGGTTGTCTAGAGCCCCATCCAACCTCGCCTTGGACGCTTCCAGGGATGGAACAGCCACAGCCTCCCTGAGCAGCCTGTTCCAGTGCCTCAGCACCCTCACAGGGAAGAATTGCTTCCTAAGATTTAATCTAAATCTCCCCTCTTTTAGCTTGAAACCATTTCTTATCACTGGAGTCCCTTGTAAAAGGTCTCACTCCAGCTTTCCTGTAATTCAGGTACTGGAAGGATGCTATAAGGTCCCCCTGAAGCCTACAGGCTGAACAACCTCAAGTCCCTCAGTATATCTTCATAGGAGAGGTGCTACAGCCCTTGTGACTCAGAAAATGACCTTCCATCACCTCCAGGTGTTTCTGTTCTAAGAGGTGACAATACAAATCTTTTGAACCAGTAATTCTCTTGCAGTCTTTCTGTTCTGCATGTTTTGTCACTGTGCTGGATTGTTTTGAAAGCGAAATTAATAAACAGCAAATATGATTGTTTTTATTATCCATTATCTCCACTTAAAGATGTAAAATCTAAGCAAATGGTATAATGAGAGATAAATAATTGTTACAGTCTTCACATGTGTCAGCCAACTCATGAGGTATAGTATAGAAATGTCTAAAAGGGTTCAGTCAAATGATGAGCATCAGCGTAGCATGTACTTGTGTCCTGAAAACAGCTTCGTTATGTTAGCAAAGTTTTGGGCACATGCCTCTTCTCTGGTTGATGTATAGCAATCCTCTTCATAGGATCTGGGAAGTGGGTCTAGTAAATTGAGAGTAAAGCAACTCCACACTAGTAAATTTGCAGGGAGGGGCCTTCTGATCTCCAGTCAGCTTAGAGTAATGAAGCTAATATGTTATCCAGAGGCTGTTCAGCTCTTTGCTACCCAGCTTGTCCCCTTGTTGAGTTGTAGCTGTGGAATAAGTCACATCAGCTCACACGTATGACTGAGCACAGACACATGTGGCTGCACTGAAGGGGAGGGCAGGTCAGTCTCTTGGCAGCGCTCTGCAGTTAGGTCTGCCCTAAGCTAAACAGAACTAGTGTCGTCTACTCCAGCATCTCTGTGCTGTGTCCCCGAGGATATGGATGTCTCCTTATTCATAATAGTTGGCTTTAAAAATGTAATTTTACCAAACATTGTTTAACTAAGTTATCCACACAGGCCAATACTCACAGATGTGTAAAAAGTTAATTTTATATCTTTTGTCTTTTAAAGCCTTGATTTGTGCTAGAGGGGTCATACAGAATGTGTTTAAGACAGGTGCTCTTTACATAGTTTGCAAGTATGAGATTTGTGAGAGAAGCAAAAGGCTAATCAACACATAGAAGTTTAACAGTGTCTTTAAAGTCCTTTTTTCCATAGCCACCTTTGATTGTTAAATTAGTTCTGCCTGGTTTAACATCATTCTGGATCACACTGGGCAACAGCATTTTCCAGATTACCTGAAAAAGAATTCTGCATTTAAATGTATAAGTTTTTGTTTTACATCTTCATTTTGTTACTAGCCTTTTCTTTTTCAAAAGCATTACAATCTGAGCCTCATTTTCTGTCTTATTAAATTCAACTACTTGCAGTGGGATCTTTTTGAGACTATTAGCAGCTAGTAAATTCATTTTTTCTCCTTGTGACCAGTTTATGAGAGAATTTACAGCATTGAAGTGACCAGCCTTGCACACACAATGCAGAGGAATGTCCTTGCTGCTGTCTGAGGCATTAATGGCAGCTCCATGGCTCTGTAAGATATTTATCAAGTCACATGTTCCGCTGCAATATGCAGTGCAGTCTTTCTCCAAATGTTTCTGTCGTCAATACTTTTATTTTTGCCTGAGTTCAGAAGAATTTTGACAATCTCTGTGTTTCCTTTGGTGGCAGCATAGTGCATCGAGGTACATCCATCCATGTCCTTAGTTCTACATCTTCCTTTTTTTGTCTAACAGAATTTTCATGGTACTGAGATGTCCTCTCATGGCTGCAACGTGCAGAGGAGTCTTTTCTTCCTTGTCTTGTGTTTTGGTGTTGGCGTTAGCATTCAGCAGCATCTCTGCCATTATTTTGTCTTCCCTTTCAGCAGCAAGATGCAAAGGTGACAACGTTAACATTGGCTTTGTGGTGCAACAGCTGTTGGACAACATCAGTGTTACCTCTTTGACTTGCAATATGGAGGGGGGTAACAAATTCTTTAGTGATAGCATTAATGTTGGCCCCAGCACTCACGAAAAGGCAAATGAATGCTTCTTTATTATGAAGAGCAGCAATACGGAGTGGGGTTTCACTGCCCTGGTTCATGAGGTTCATTTCCATCTCTGCGCAGAAGCAGATTTGCGATGGAAGCAGCTCCAGCTCAAACTGCCAAGTGGGAAGCTGTCTCTGAAGCAGGAGTCTTGATTCCCAAATTTGCCCCCTTTTTGATCAGACCTTCTGCTGATTCAGCTTCACCTTTTTCACATGCCAGGAGTAAAGGAGTGAACTGCATTTCATTGTAGGCATTTATGTCTGTACCTCTGTCTATTAAAGCTGCTACAATATCATGCATATTCTTCTGTACAGCTCTAAAAAGAGCGGATTCCATTATCTCAGATGGTAAATCTTTGAATGTTTTAGGAGTATTTTGAAGATGGATGGGTGATTGCTGTTGAAGGCTGTTTCAGCCATGGCCCCAGCTTCCAGCAGTACTTTTTCAATATTTTCAGATCCCTGAGAAATATCATAACTGAGAGTAGTCTGGCCTCTTTCATCCTTTCCATCAGTGGAAGCACCAGCCTTTAAAAGTCTTTTTGCCAGACTGCTCTCATCTTTAAGAGCGGCCATGTGCAACAAGTTGTGCTGGTTCCTGTAGCTCCTTGCCTTTTCTTTAACAAACATCGCCTATATGTGACCATAGTCGTTCTGCACAGCTAAATGAAGTGGTGTCTTGCCTTCTGTATCCAAACTGTACATACCACCTCCAAGCTGGAGAAAAGCTTTCACTGCATCGTCATGGCTTTTCTCAGAAGCCCTGTGCAGTGGTGTTCTCCCTTTCCTGTCCTTCACATCTGCTTTTGCACTTTTGCTTATCAAATACTCCATGGTCCTTAGATACCTATGAGTGGCTGCAACTTGCAAAAGTGTTTCACTTGAAGAGTTTAATCCACTGATATTATTATCCATCAATGTTTTCTCTAACTCATAAAGATCACCTCTAGTGACTGCAACAAAGATGCCACCTCACTGTGATCTTTCATAGGTTTTGCTTCCCTTGAAAGTGGAGTTTTGTTTCCTTTCTTCTTAATAGCCCTTTCTCACTTTTTTCTTCAAGGACTGCCTTTTTTCCCCTGGTGCTGTTCACTGCTATTTTCAAACCAAACCTTGTTTTTTTCCAGTTGTCTTCTAGCATCTCCAATGCCTTCATTTACTTCACTGACATATTTCCTCATCTTGCTGTAAAGTTTTGGCTCCACTTGCTTTAAACATGGATAGAAAAACAGCCTGAAGGCTCAATCACCTTGAGAAATGAGGATGTGTGAAAGTTGTGAGTTCTTTTCTGTTCATGTCCTGTAGAAACTTATGACAACCTTTTTTTCTGCAGTCAGAATACCTATCAGCCAGTTCAGAAGATGGTCTGGGTTGTTTATGCCTTCCACTTTTTTGGTCCTTAGGACTTCAATTGCACATGGATTTGTAAACAGGCTGGTTGAATACATGAGCATGTTGCTCGTCAAAAAGTTAACTGAGCTATTGTTTTATGTTTGAATTCAAGTATAGATTAGCAAAGCGGGCTCACATCATCTCATACATTCTTTTCATAGAACTATGAACCAACAACCACAGCAGTTCAGTGATAAAGCTTTAAAGAATGAGAAAAAAATCAAAACTCCTTTGAATTTCTAGTTGTTAACAAGTCCTTTGATCTTCTCTATTCTTCTTTAGCAACAAGTCAAGTTTCATAACAAAACAAAAAACTGTGATAGGTGCTGACAGTCCACTTGGAACACTTCTTCCAGATTTTTATATTTAATTAGAGAGAAAAAAAATTGCTTTTGTGAATCTGATACTTGACTGGAATATGGTTGTTCAAGTTCCTCTGGCCACACTGGGTTTTTGTAGGTGCCTAAATGACCAGTCTATTAAACATGACAAAAGAAAATTCACAGTGTAGTTACTGTTGTTGTGATTAGACACCTTGTATGATCTTAAATGAAAGAGTACATATTGCCAGCTTCCTTGGTGAAAGGCCTATAATGTAATGAAATGGAAACATGAAGACCTAGATAAAAATAAACTATCTAAGCAGCTGGTTATATAAAGTGATCCAGCCTTTTTTATATGAGTTACATCTTCAGTCTATGAGGTGTATTAAACTTCAAGGCCATTTAGCTTGTCATTCCTGCTGTAACTTGGAGTCTGTCTGGAACTTAATTCCTTTCCATGAGGTAGATCAAGGCATGTGATTCAGTGTGCAACATTTGAAGTATAATTAAATAAGGCTTCAAATCTCCAAGTGTGTATAGTCTGCAATATAGGTGTAAGACCTTTGAATCTAGCTGTAATTAATTTAGCTTATTGGCATTAAAATTCATTATGGAGAGAAGGAAATAAAATAATAATCAGCTACACATCGAGAAAGAACTTGAGATTAGAGAATTCTGTAAGATCTAGAAGTAAAGTGAGCTGAAAGCTTGACCTTATTTAAGCAAGAGGGAAGTGTTGCCATCTGTTTCTTAGCTCAGTGCCCTTCTGTTGGGTCTTGCTGCCTTCCATGTATTTTCTTTAATAGTAGGTGCAATGTGACTGATAAGATTTTTAATTTTTTTGTATTGACTTCAGTTTTATAAGCAAGATCACAAAGCTTATTCTATTTTTTAAAAAAAGGATTTATTGAAGAAATAGCTGGGAAGGGCAAGACTTTTAACATGTATTTTGAAAGCCAGCCAGTTCCAAGTCAGCAAGTTTGACCTCCAATTTAAGAGCCCAGTAATTCCTCTGAAATGCAAAGAAGGGCAGTACACCAAGAGAAGCAAAACCTTTGTCATTTAGCTAATAGTGGTTAACAAGTAACATAGAAAACTATGGTTTATTTCTAGGGAGTCAGGTCTGAATTATGTTCCTAAATCTGCTAATGCCTTTTGGTCTGTGAGCTGAAAATTATTCAGTCTTCAGGTCTGACTTAACAAAGTGCTGAAGATCTGTCCATGTCTTGAATAAATTAATATCCCTTCCTTTAAAGTTTGGTGAAATAGGACCTTTGTGTCACACCATGATCATTGCTGTCATACAAACCAGAGACAGTAATACTTGATTAACCATCCCAGGAATATTTTGATTTCTGGCCATGGTAAATGTTACCCGAGTGCCAAGCAGTATTGTTAATATGTGAATGTTTGGAACTTCTGAAAATACAAGAACCGAAATCGTGATATTCTGTAAGAGTCTATTAGTATGGCAGTGATTCCCTGGGGTTCTGAAAACAGACGTTTTACTGGCAAAGAGTACAATGAAAGGGTGCTGTACTCTTAACTGGCCTTGAGGGGGAACATCTGAACAATATATGCAGGCAGCAGCTCTCCCAGAGCCACTGGGGGACTTTATTTTGGGAAAATAATATGCAGCAAATGACTTATTACTAGATGCAAACCACAATCTTCAAAATATACAGCTTTTGTAAAAAAAGTTCTACATTATGAGGAAACCATGTCTTAAAATACGAAAATCTTGAAGGTTTGTTTTATGGATGATTTTTTAGAAATTATGTTTATTTATTTTTAATCAGTATTTTAATTGATTTTAGAATTAAATGTTTGTTCCAGCAATGACTTCACAAAAAGATTAAAAACCCAAATGGTTGAGAAGAGATTCAGAATTGGCTATTTGTGGTGGGCTTGGTAGAGTTAGGGTAATGGTTGCACTTGATGATTTTAAAGGTCTTTTCTAATCTTGATGATTCTGTGACATGAAGCATGCTTTTTATTGATCTCTTTTTAACCTATTAACTTTGTTTTTGTGACATATAAATTAAGATTCCACACATCTTGTTTAATTCAGTGCATGAGACCACAAATGGCTGGGATCACCAGGAAGCACTTCATTAAAAATAAGAATGGCAAAACTTTAATATTAGTAAAGATCTGCCAAAGTAAGTAAGTTGGAGAGAGGAAAAGGCAAATCTTTGGCCACCTTTGTTCTCTCTTGTATTTATTTGTTGTCTGAGAGCATCAGATGATTGATTTTTCTTCTTGCTAAGTTTCTGCTGTCTTCTTTAGCTCCTCATGTCTAAAGACTGTTCCTTACTGGATTATTTTGAAAAGAATGACTTTTTTTTCTGTGGCCTTTGTCAGATGGCAGTAATGGATCTTTATGTTGAGCAGTGTGGATACATAGCAGGTTCTCAGCTGATGTGCACTGAGGAAATTTCATGTTTTACTCTAGAAGGATGTATAAAAAAACTTAGTAGTTTAGTTTCAGCTTCAGTAGTGTCATCGGAGAACCCTCATGCCATAGGTGTGCTGAATGTATTTTAGGGCAGGTGGTGCCATTGATAGCTAAGGTCTGTGATTTAGTCTCTGCTGGGTAAGTGTCTACATGGGGGGAACTGTGTGAGCCCAGCTGTAGCTGGAAGGCTCCAGCAAGTTACTTCTGACATGCAGTCTCAGTTTTGCTACTGATTTGTGTCCTTGGGCAAATCCTTTACTCTCTGTGCCCTGTTTACACAAGTGTTAAAAAAGGGAAATGTTTTTTCTACCTCACAGACATATCCTAAGTGTTTATTAATGTTGGTGCAGTGCTTTGAAGTTATAGAGTACTTTGAAGTTGCCCTTTGAAGTATTGTTTTCTGACTTTGCAAAGATGAACATTTATTCCTCAAATGAACACATGCCCGTGTTTTCTAGCTTATTTGGTGTAGCAGTGTCATCATCAACTCTACGTTTAATTTTCTCCGTTTTAATTTCTCCAAGATGAAAGCAACCCCAAGCATACCTTGCTCCTCTTGCTGTGGTCCTGGAAGGAAGGGGCCTGTAGAGGTCACCATTTTTCCACTGGAGCCCGGAGCCCAAAGCTCTCCTTGCTCACTACTTCCTGCTGCTGGTAATGCGGCTGAAGCACTTCCAGGGACTCCTAAACTTCTCTAGGGAATTCCCTGATAAAACTAATGGAAAGGCAAATGTTAATAACATGGTTTCGTTCACAGTGATATTTTTATGGTTCCCAATGTGTACTTTGATTTCATTTAAAACAGTTGCTCGCAGTAATGCCAGCTGTTCAGCTGGAACAGATCTCATTGTAGAGTAACTAGTTTGTAAGAGATAATAAAGCCAACACCATTATCTAGACATCATGAGGGATGGAGAAATATATGTGATTAATCAAGGCATTTTCATTAGTAAACATGGTTCACGGATAAATCATTGGTTTGGATAACCATAAACCTAAGTGTGGTCTGTCTGGTTGAGGTTGGACTCTGTTTTGGTATAGCTAGGTGGAGAAACAGCAGTGTTAGAAAGGTTCATAATGATTATTAGAGTGTGCTGGACTTACTATAACACTGGAAGAGGAGCTGACTAGTCATAATGTCTGCCAAAGAGACAAAATGTAATGCTTCGCTTTGAAATGTAGTGCTTAGCTGCATGCAATTAGGGAATTTAAAAGGGAAGCTTTGGCACTGAGTGTTACTGTTCGTTATATTTCTGTGGGGAGCAGGCTTGGGGCCTTCCTGGTGCTGAGAAATCTCTGCCCTGACTGGTACTGACCTGTGTGGGGTGTTCTCTAGAGCAGTGCTGTCCTCTGAGTGGTGCTGGCAAACACAGAACACACATATCATCGGGGCCTGATTGGGGAGGGGAAAGCTGAGCTGTCCCAGCTTGTAGTTTGTAAATCAGAGTTGTTCAGTGGGCTCCCATATCATCCTCTCTGCATTTATGCATTGGTAGGGCATAACCACCCCTGCCACTCCTGTGCCAGATCCTGTTCTTCAGAGAGGTATCTTGCAGAAGGCACAGCTTCCTAGCTCTTCCCACCATTCATGGGTGTTTTCAAAATAATACAAAACTCAGGTACGTGATTCCATTTCCAACAGAAGTCATGATATTGTCCCAACAGTGAAGTCCTATTTCCTCAAGTATAAACAAGTGAGGGTCATGCTAAGTGAAACAAAGAACTCAATAACAGTAAATATTATTAAGTAGGTATTAATTTTTATTGCAGTGCTGGGCACACGGAGGGTTTCCTCCAAATCATGTGCATCGTTTATTCAAAAATAAGGTCTAATAATAGACCTTATTTATAAAGGTCTATTTATATGGGTTAGTTGTGCATCTTCATTAGGTTTCTTAGAAAAGGCAGGGTTACAGAAGTTAGTTCTATGAAGTCATATACATAAATTCTTCCTGGATAGAGCACACATAGCAATGTCTCCAGTGGAGGCGGGGGGAACAGACACCGACATCTCATAGTAAATTCTTCATTCTTATTGCTGATGCATGCAAAGAACTTTTGTTACAAGTCACCTGGCAAACTCAAGGCCATTGTTGGGACCCAGGATCTTGCTATCTTACATCCAAAGCCTAGCAAGGCCAA
Source organism: Phoeniculus purpureus (assembly GCA_028565055.1). Lineage (NCBI taxonomy): Eukaryota > Metazoa > Chordata > Aves > Bucerotiformes > Phoeniculidae > Phoeniculus > Phoeniculus purpureus. The sequence goes on along the minus strand of JAOXOE010043564.1, from coordinate 10,572 downwards.
AGCACAGCTCCATTATCTCAGTCAAATGGTTAGTTTTCTGTAGCTGAGCAAAATTTTGGAAATTTGGCTGTTCTCTCTGCAAGTCTAGCATTGTCTCCCAAAAATTACTTAATAATTCTAAAAGCTAAAAACGTAACACATTAAAAAAGATTCTTGTTATAGGACAAGATTCAGATTCCTCTGTATCACTAAGTGTTGCATCTTCTTTTCTTTCAAAGATTAGCAGGTACAATGAGATTCCCAGCCTGGGGTAACTGTGATTAACTGAGGGTAATTTCCATCTGCAAAGTGCCACTGATGGCTCCAAGTGCTGATGGAGCAGCTGTTTGTCCAGATTGAACTGTAGGAACAAGGCTTAATGCACATAACTCTGCCAAAGTGAGGATTAGGATTGTTTTTCAGTATTCGTATCAGTGATGTTTAAGAAGAGTGGCCAAACTACTTGGAAACCTTTTTTGTGTGCCATTCAGATTTTTGAGCAATTAGATTTAAATACTTTTCCAAAGTTCTTCATGGATTTACTTGCCAGGTAGTTTTCCAAAGAGCTACATAGTGGAGGTAGAAGGGAAAAAAAGTTTTCTAATTGATTTTCACAGAATTGAGGAACAGTAATGTTCTTGTTTCAGAACATAATAAATAGAAGTTGGTTTGAAACAGAGAAAATGTTAGTGGTGCTATAATGAGACACATGCTTAGTTACTGCAGTTTTCATACTGGAAAGTAAAAAGCAGGTATTACAGTGTTTGTGATATGAGTGATGAGCTTTACTGGTTCTTTGTTTCTATACATATTTGTTCTGCAGAAGTCTTTACTACCATGACCTTAATTTAAATTTAAGAACTAACTTGCACATTAATCTGTTGACTAAATCTGGACAGTAATACTGATTTTACTACAGAAGAGATACCATTTTCTCATTCATTGGCTTGAAGTTGTATCACTGTAATTTTTATCTTATGATTTTATAAGTTTAAGTGTGTCCTTTCAGACCAGTGCTAACAAAAAGCAGTAACAGCAAAGTACTACCCTCATATAATTAGCATAAAATGTAAATGATGTTAAAAGTATTAAGTTTCGAAATGCTGAGGCAGCTTCAAGGATCAGCAAAACCAAACAGAGAGAGGGACGGGTGGGTTTCCAAAATGGGCATATTTTTTTTCCATTTCAAACCAAACAAACCCTTGTGGTTTTGAGTCAGGAATATACACTTTGTCAGTGAAGCCTTACAGAAGGAAATACTTTATAGTAGTTATTTAACTGTTGAAGACCAAGATCCTCTTTATCCCCACCCCATACACACCATGTATGCTCCCAGGAGGTGACTATGGGGGTGCCATGAGATGTCCCACAGAAGCCTTTTGGCCACATTTACTTTATAGATGTAATTTGTGAAAAACTGTTCTGAATGACATGCCTACGCAAGCAGAACTTTGCTCACACTGATTATAAAGTGCTGTAAATGTGGCAGGAGACTAACAGGACTTTGAAAGGAAATAATGTTTTGTCACATCATAAACCAGTGTTACTTGCTATTATTTATTAAGTCTGAACGTCAAGCATCAGGCATAGTACAGACACTTACCTAAACAATGTCTTGCTAATGAAATCTCCACACACAGGCTTTGAAATTTGGCGTCCTCTGAGGAGTCAATTTACAGTACAGTGTATATAAATTTTATTTATTATGTCAAAAGAATTTGCAAAACCATTTATTTTACTTCTGCAGCTGTTTTTTAGACACTTAAAACTTATTTCAATTCAGTGTGGAAACCAGTATCAGTATATTTTTATTCCAGTAAGAAGAATTATAATTAGTCTGTATAAAAATGCCTTCTGTCTTCTGAGTTGACAACAGTAAGCCTTAATTTCTAGTAACACCAGCAGCACCAAAAAGATGCTGAAGCCTTTTTAATTTCTTATTTCTCTCTCTACCTTGAAAAATGCTTCCAGTATTCCCTGTTCTCTGTGCTTGGGAAGGTGTCTATTACATTGTGAGGCCTTTAGGCTGTTCTTACTGCTGCAGTTTTACAAAAGACTGGTAGTAATTAGCACCATCTTAAAAAAATCATGTGTGCAAGCTTATTTGTGACTTTTGAATGACTGCAATTCTTACATTAGTTCTTTGTTTCTCAAAGTTTCAATAGCATTTTTCACTGCAGTATGGAAAAGGAAGGCGACTCAGGAGGAAGAGACATTCCCTGGCATTGCTGGTTTTGCTTGTCTTCAGTATTTTTTCTTTATTTAGAATTCTCTATTTAGAGAAGAATTAAATGGATTTTGGTTATCTCATATTAAGCAGCTGAAATATAACTTTTATTTAAATTCTACTTGTCTTGCTGTTCAGTTATGTACCACCAGTGTGTCTTCAGTATTCTTTCTAAATCTCTCCACCTATAGCACTCTCCTAGTTTTCAGACAATTCTGTTTACTCAAGGGGCTTGCTTGCTGAACTTGAGTTTTTCACATTATTTCTTCTTCCTAAAACTTGCATCTTTCCTTGTCTTCTGTTTGAATCCTCTACCTTTGACTGACTGTTTTAGCTCCCCCAAGGATTGATCTGTGTTCTTGTACAGCAGGGTCTGGATTGCTGCCTCTCTCATTAGTTCCAGCTCAGCAATGTATATAATTATACATCTAACCATGGAGAGGTGCCTCAGTGGAGGCTTCAGTAGAACATTAACACCTCCTGTCTTTTTCTGAATTCTGCTTTAGCATTATGGAATTCATGAATGGGAGCACACAATCAGGACCTCTCCTGTTTGACTCTATGAGAAATAGCCTGGATGATTTGGATAGCTCCCTAAATCACGAAGTCTGACAACTCCTCCAGATTCATAGTGTTTGCTTTCCTTGGCATATCCCAAAACATCCTTCTCTGTTCAGCTGCACCTGTGATATTCCAGCAGCTCCCTTTGTTCCCAAGCCATTATGTCTTCCTACTCAAATTTCCATTCAAAGAGTGATTCATGCAGCAGGGGAAAGGCATGACCTAGCTGCCCCCTCAGTTTCCATTGCTTTGCAAATCATGTGCACTCTGGTCTGAACCGGAACTTTCATTTCAAACTTCTCTATTCCCATTCCTGCAACTAATTATTTTATTCCTTACTCCTGTAGTCCTGGCCTGTGAGCAGAGAAGTGTTTGCTGCATAAAGAAACTTTTTCTTTTTGAACTAGGTTTGGCCACAAAAGCGGTGAAAACACATCAGCATGAATTTTCTTTCCCCTAGGAATGCCTTTTCTCACCACATCCAAACATGTGTAGTTGTTACCTGTGCTGTAGCTATTGTGTAGAAAAAGCTTAACTCATTATACCAGCATAGTTTTTTGTTTTTTAATCACAGCTTTCAATACTCTGCAAGTTTGGTTCTGATGTCCAGCTGGAGAGAATGGCACACCTCCACCAGCAGTCTTTAGAAGAGCTGCATCCTCCTTGGTCATTTTGTCTTATACTTTATATCTTCCGTTGTCTCTTATACTACTTTCCTCTTCATCCTTTGCATAATGCCTTACACCTGTTCCAGTTTCCTCTTTCATCATTATTCCTCTGTCATCAAGACCACTCATTTACAACTTCTGTCTCCTTTGCAGTAGAGACATTCTCTGGAAGAGTTTGGGCTTTTTTTCTGATGTTTTCCCCCTTGTCTAAATAGCAGTTCTGGGTTTACAAAACTCTCAGGGTTAAACTGTTTCCTCTGAGACTTCTGGGACTCCTGCCAGATGACATGGTAGATGCTGAAGAGGTGTCTAGACCTATTGTAATCTACCTGTAGGTGTATTTTCTGGTCTTATAGTTGCCAGTGAAGCAAACTCTTTGGCTCAGTGTGTACACAGAATAGTAATATGCCTGCCAGGGATTTTAGAAGACCCAGATTAAGGAAAGAATAGTGGATTTTACAAGTGTTTATGTGGTTGACTAGCTGCAGTAAGTAAAGAGATGAGTTGGACAATCAACTGTCTTTTTCCCTGGTGTCACAAGACACAGGAAAAGCTCAGTTTCAGCTGAAAGTTAATACAGCATCATGAAGATGGGATCAATGTGACATCAAGAAATTAAGAAATACTACAGTGACAGCTCAAGCTGTAGTAACAACATCATGTTCAATTCCATAAAATACTACTGTTTGCAATTTATCTGAAGCAGCCAGAGCTTGCTGTAGCGTTCAGAGCAAATCTATTGAGAATGGTCATGGCCATGGCATGCTTCCTGGGAATACTGGCAGATGTAGCTTAATTGTAGCAGATTACATCTCAGATTTGCAGTTTTCATTCTGTTTTCATTTAATACCTGTTAAAAACTCCTCCAAAACCTATTTAACATCTTCTGCACTGTGTAGCCTTGCTCACTGTTAGTTTATTTTATACCAGGTTGCATTAATGTTATCAAAACATGACTTTCAGTCTTGCATGGATTGGCACCAGAAACATCGAGATAGTAGTTTGTTCCCCTTTCCCCTCTTTTATTCCTTAGCATAATTTCCATCGAACAAAGCCTTTCAAAAATAAGGAAGGAACAGGCCTTCCTGTACAAGCGTCCAGTGAATCCTGTCCAGATATAAAAGACTTGTGTAAAAGATTGGCAGGCAGGCCCAGCATATGCCACTTAGCAACTTCCTTATTTCATGCTGTCATTGCATACAGCAAACAAATCTCAAAATCACGATGATTTCCATTTGTTTTCATATCACTGATTTTAAATGGTAGATTTCTTATATGTGTAGAACACCCACAGTTTACATTCAAAGTTTTGAATGCTGACAGCATTAGTCATAGGAAATCCTGTATGAACATCCAGCACTTAAGTTGGACCTTCCCCTAGATCACACCATAGAAAGAGTTTGCAGGAAAACACTCTGATATGCTTAAATACCGCCTTGATTCTTTTAACCCTTTATATGCCTTTGCCTCTGGCATGACAGTGTTTTTTTTCTCCAGTACCCATAAAAATAATGTAGATCTGCTGCTTAGGGACATGGTTTAGTGGTGGGCTTGGTACAGTTGGGTTAATGGTTGGACTCGGTGACCTTTTCCGCTCTAAATGATTCTATGATTTCCCATCTTTTTGTTATCAAAATGGTATTGAGAAAGCTATATATTTCAATGCTAAATTTTTCTGCATTTTAATAATATACCAGGAACAATCACAGACACACATATATATACACACATATATACACCTTCCCCCGTGAACATGAATAGCCTTCAGTGTGTGCTATTCAGAAGAAAATGAATTTCCGTAAGAAATAATGGTGTGGAATATCTTATTGGATATAAGAGAAGCATGTTGCGTCTAATAGCAGAATGTACAATTTCGTTATGACTACATATATATGGTTAGTTTTCATATATCAATACTTAGAAGAAAGCTGGAGAAGAGTTTTTACAGGAGTTTGTAGTGATAAGAAAAGGGGAAATGGCTTTAAGCTGTAAGAGGGGTGATTTAGGTTAGATATTAGAAGGAAATTCTTTACAGTGAGGGGGTGCTGAGGCACTGGAACAGGTTGCCCAGGGAGGCTGTGGCTGCTCTATTCCTGGAAGTGTTCAAGGCCGGGTTGGATGAGGCTCTGGGTAACCTGGTCTGGTGAGAGGCATCACTGCCCATGGCAGGGTTTTTGGAACTGGATGATCTTTAAGGTCCCTTCCAACCCAGACCATTCTGTGGGTCTATGATTGCATAAAATATATAGTGTACATAGTATAAGTGTTTTAAAATATTTGGTGCAAAAGCAGTTGTCCATTGTGAAGGGCAGTGGGAGATCACTGTGCTTTACTGGACATGAAGTTCAGTGTCAGCAGTGTGTTACTGACTTAAAGAACAGGCTCATACCATGATACTGAGAAGACAAGTTATTAATATTCACATGTTAATTATCAGCTTTGAACTCATAGCTTAGTAAAAAGGGAAAGCTAAAAAATAAAAAAAATAGCTTTGTCATATAAGCTGGAACACTTGAAAGTAACATGCATCACCATGTTCACATTCCATGAGCAATCCGACTTTGGCAGTCTCTGTTTATTTAAAAGGAGCTATCTCACAACGGACAGTATCTCCCTATTAAAAAAAAAAAAAAGAATCCTAGTTATTATTTTCATCCAGTGAGAAAACCCCGCACATGTTGAGTTACTGAGGAACAGCTGGCTTACATTAAGACTTCAGCCTTAAGGAAGGAACCCCAGAGTATAAAATATCAAATAATAGCCAAAGATCAGCTAAATAATAGCTAAAATATCAAATAATAGTTAAAGATCAGAATGAGGCTTGTGATGCTGGCCATGGCAAGTGTGTATTAGGCAAATCAGCATGAGGAATCATTGGGGGTTTTGAATCGTAGTAATGCAGTTTTAGATCAAAATACAGCCATGCTTAACTACAGTTTAATACATTAATCTAAATACATTTTATATCACTGTTGATAGGTGAGAGGCTTCAGGTTATGCAGCTGGTGATGTGAGACAACAACAGAAGTGCAAAGCCATTAAAAACTCCAGTATTTGACAGCTCCACTTTTATTCTGACTCTTCTTATCAATTTCAAGGACCTTTCACATATTTTTTGGAGTTCTGTCATTTTTTGCTTGTATAGGGAAAAAATGATCATTTTTACTGGCTGGACAGAGATTCTGTTTGTTTTCAACCTATACTTACAAAACTTCTCTTTTAAACTCATGGAGTCACAGGGTCGTTTAAATCAGAGTGTAGGTCTCTATGAAGTCTGAAGATCCAAACCAAAGGGAGGACTTAGACCAAGACATAATTCTTTGGTTTGGGACTTTTGGGGTTTATTTTTTTTAAGCCAAGACCTGAACTGCCTAGAAAAAGGGAGAATTAAGTTCAGTGCTTCCCAATTGCACCATGGATCTTTTTGGGCTTCACACAACCAGCAGTTGCAGAAAATTTCATTCATGACTACAGAGTAGCTCCTCATGTAAAGCTGTAGGTGGAATTTGAACTCAAGTTCATGATTTATTATATTATGTTATTCCACCGTGGAAGTTAGACTGTCCTAAAGAGGCAGGGAAAGAGTGAGATGGTTAGTAATGTGCTTTCATAGACTGATAGGCCTGTGCTCCTGCGCTGTGGTGGGCACTCTATTCCAATATGGCTTAACCATTTTGAATGATCCTCTTAGATCAGGCTGAGGATGTATCCAGACACTTAGACTTAGTGACATTTCTAATTACATTCAGGATAGAATGACATTAGAAAAGCTACACAAATTCAGGCAGCACTGTTCTTCAGCTGGACTGCTAGTGCTCCTAATCTGCAACAGCTTTGGGAATTGAGCTGTTCTTAACAGAAAAGGAATAACTACATGAAGTCTGACCTTCCCTGAGCTCTTGTCACCACACTTTGTCATTGGTACCTGTAGCATTTGATTGGAAACATAGCTGGCTTTGCTGGTAGCAAATAAATGTTCATTGTACTAACTGTGAGGGCATTGACTTAGCGAAGTCACCACATTCAACCCATGGGCACATAACCATAGAAGCAACAGCAGTTAACATCAAGTTAAACAGCCTTTCTTATATTGCCATTCTGACATTTCCTGGCCAGTGAAAAACACAGAGGTAATTTCTGCACATAAAGAGTGATAACGCAGAGAACCGAGCAGACCAAGGAAATAGCTTAAAACTCATTTTTGGTTGTGCTGGTGTGTTCTGTAAGCAAATTTAAAACAGACATAGAAGCCAATATCAGGAACGTGTGTGAGACATTCCACTTAAAAGACTTTGAATAACAACCTTGCTGCCCTCTTAAATAATTTAAAATATATATGCATAAAGTTAGTAATCTAACAAAAACAGTTTCCTGAGCAGGTTTACTAAAGGCTCACAGTCCTCCTTCAAGTTAGTGGGTGCATGAAAAATGTTCAGTGTGAAAATCAAACCACCTTTTATAGGTTTGTCCATATGGGAAGTTCAGCTTGTTTAGTCAAAAGTGTGAATTCAAATTTAGTCAGTAGAACTGGTCCAAAATCTGCCTGGGCATTCTTGTACGGTATTTAAGTTGGGAAGAAGGAATTTAGGAGCTGTCACTCAATCTCTGGTAATTTGGAGATTACTGGGGAGCATTTCTTTCAGAAGATGCCACATCTCTACTGCCTGCAGCTGATTTTATGTTCCACCTCCCCTGCTGCCCCACATCGTTTTGGACGCTTGTGGAGCTGCATGGTTAACAGGCTAAGATTAAAATAATGATCCTGCAATACTCAAAAAAGCACTACCAGAACAAATGAGGGAGAGAAGAGTCAGACAAGAAAGGAAAAGGTGGCTGCTCAGCCTGGCACCAAAGTGAAATAAATACTTCCACACATCAAAGCTGAGTTCCCTAAGGCCAGGAGGCAGATTTCTCTGTGCTTACCTGGCAGTAGCAGCCCTTGCAGGAGTAGTGGCCATCTGTGCAGCTATTGCAGTCCACAGATGGACAGATAGACCTAATTTGCTTTATTGATAGCTTCTTAAAACTCTACAGCTTCTTAAAACTCTACATGAGGTCATGCAGCAAGGCCCCAAGTTATCTCAAAATCAGGCAAGACTGTTCATATTTGTGTACCTGTTTGAAATAATCCATTGTAAAATGCTAAAAAATATTGGTCTGAGGCTAAACAATCTCCTGATAAGAGAAAAAAAGTCCCTCAGGACAAAATATTTTGCTGTTTCTTTCTTTCTTTGCTTGGGCCATGAAAATTCTGACATCCCTGCTTCCCAACATGAGAAGTTCCTTTGTTTTTTACACACATTTTCTTTTCAATATTTATTAATGGCCTGAAAGACCAGCATCTACAGGACTCCTGATCTGGTAATTGTAGATGAGTATTTTGAGAAAGAATCAAATAACTTTATTGTCATTTTTGCAGAAACATACAGAAGCAAAAGCTGCCAAAGTAGTTGTGAATTTAGTCAGGGGCAGTTCCCTAAATATATTAAATTTAGGTGACTTGGAAAGTGCAGAAGGGGGAGGTAAAATTCAGAAGCCTCTATGCAAGCTAATGTATGTTTAAGTCCAGGCTGGATGAGGCTCTGGCCAGCCTTATCTAGGGTGGGATGTCCCTGCCCATGGCAGGGGGATTGGACTAGATGATCTTTTGAGGTCCCTTCCAATCGCTAATGATTCTATGAATTCATCTGCTCAGAGAAAAGCAGTTTGCCTTTTCACAGCTTGCAGCCCTGAAAACTGATGCAGTGGGAAATCAGACAAAGATATGCTGCTCCCTACCATGCTGCACTGGAGACATACTGGTTAGAAATCTGTACTTCAAGGACAAGGAACCTGGGCAAACACCACTGAATTCTGCTCATGACCCATCATTTTAATGGGGAAATATTGCTGTTAGCTTCTCAAGGGCTAGCGTTGGTCAGTAACCTTGCTGTAGACTAACTGTAAACTTTTGTACTGTCCGTCTCGAAAATAGCTGCAGTTACTGGATGGCTGTACATAGTTTTTAATGGAATTCTGTATATAAAACCACGTTGTAAGAAAAACTTCCTGTGGTTCGGTGAGGAAATGGGGAGAATGGAGATCCTGTCCAATGATAGTAAAGCCAAACAAGAACTTTAGAGATGGACTGCACCTTGAGAATTTGGGTTCTTTTTCTCCCCCTCAGGTATTTGGGTTAGACATTCAGTGATTATTTAGCATGCTAAAGATCATACCCTGACTGGAGCACTGAGACATCACTGCAGGGTTCATAGGCCTTGTTCTTAATGACTTCTTGTATGATGCAATACAGTTTTGCATAAGGAGATGTGTTCATCGCTAATATGTGGTGGTGGATGTTTGCAGAACTTTTCTGTTTAGTAAAAGACAGTGTCTCCTGATTCTAATCAGGTAATCATTGCACCCTGGTTTCATCCCATCTGGCTAGAGGCTCCCAAGTTAAAAAAAAAGTGACTGCTGAGGCACAGGCACTTCAAATTAGCAATTTAATTTACCCAAATCACTCTCTGAAAAGGGCTGCACTTTCCTGTTAACCATAAGGAGAAACTGTGGTGTCTCCTACCCTACATAACTTAGTATCAGAAGCTAAACTGAATAAACCCTGAGCTGTATCTTTAAACTGTTATTTTTCTTTTTAAGCAACTTCTCAAGTTGAAAAAAAAACAACCAAAACTTGCAAGACTCAGCAGCTCACAATTTTTAGTACTGTTGAAAGTTATAAAACTGCTTTTAGACACCAAGGGAAAATTAACTTTTCAAAGTGGCCAAGGTACTTGGCTTTGTGGTCACACAGAAGTCAGCAGCTTTGAGAATTGCATCACTGGCTTTTAAACCTATTGGTGGAGGTTTGAAACTTCGTAAGTTATCTCTTTCCAGTATGAGTGCTACGTGAATGGCTTTGGGAGTTTGAATAGCAAAGTTCACTGGATTATGCCTGTATCAGGCATGTTTTCATGGCTTGTTATCTGTGATACAGAAGGCATGATAGCAGCAGGTATGTGGAAATTGTGCCCACTGATTCGTTACCGTGGTGGAGAATTCAGGAAAATAGCCATGGACTATCATAGAATAGAATCATAGAATCATTAGGGATTGGAAGGGACCCCGAAAGATCATCTAGTCCAATCCCCCTGCCAC
>JAOXOE010043522.1:0-38432 GCA_028565055.1 Phoeniculus purpureus | reverse complement strand
ATATGGGAAGGGTGGGTGTCAGGAGGATGGAGCCAGGCTCTGCTCAGGGGCACCCAGTGACAGGACAAGGGGTAATGAGCTGGAACACAGGAGGTTCCACATCAGTGTGAGAAGGACCTTCTTCCCAGTGAGGGTGCCAGAGCCCTGTCAGGAGCTGCCCAGGGGGGTTGTGGAGTCTCCTTCTCTGGAGACACTTCAAACCCTCCTGGCCCTGTTCCTGTGTGACTGGATCTAGGGGACCCTGCTGTGGTGGGGGCATTGAACTGGCTGATCTTTCAAGGTCCCTTCCAATCCCTAATGTTCTGTGAACCTGTGAACAGATCCTCCCATTTTGGAAGCCAATTTCTACCTCTGAGACACCCCATCCCACCTCAAACCAACAGCTCCTCTCAGTAGTCCTCCAGCAGCTCAATGCTTCCCAGCAGACAACCCAAGTTATGAGGAGAATTGTGCCTGAACTAAGAAAAAAACCTTCCTTCAGCACCTTCCAAAAGAGTCTGCAAAGGAAAAACTAAACGGGTGTTAATGTCTGAATTTACTTAACCTCCCTCAGGCAGCAAAACCAGTAACAGCCGCAACCAGGCTCCAGAAATATTACTGGGGTTCATCTGCATTTTGTAAAGGAAACCCCAAACGCCCCCCCTGTGCTCACAGAATTTCCCCAGGCAGAACCTATCTGAATTCTCCTAAAGCTGAAAGAATTCCAGAGAATGACTTGTGGATCTTTCAAAGGCTCTGCGTCAGCCACACGAGCAGCTGCTGCTCCTCCAGCCCTGAACAAAAGGTTCTGGGTGTCAGCCTCAGCTTCCCCAACCATCTCCCATCTGAGCTCCCGGGCACCGAAGGGGCTTCAGAAGCACCCTGAGCACCCGCAGCGCCACCCTGAGCGATCTGCAGCAGGAACGAGCAGCCCCGGCTGCTTCCCTCTGGAACTACCTGGAATATTGTGGTCTGCACCATCACCACCTGCAGCTGGGGAGCAGAAATCCCACCCAGCTCAAGGAAACCTCTCCCTGCCTGCCCCAATGGATGCCCAACTCCAGCCCCTTGTGGGGCTAATGGAGGCATCAGCATCTCCAGCTGCATCGGGCACCAAACCCGACCCTGCTACAGGATTTTCTGGCACGGGCAGCCAGATTTTACCAGCTGCTGTAAACACAGGGCTCAGCACTGGGAGCAGAATCCTATTTCCTTCTCGTTTTTGCCTTTAAGTGGAGATGACATCATCCCTGCGGCCGGGCCGCCAATGAACGCAGTGATGGGGGTCCCGGGGGGCTGCAGCCGGCTCTGTGCCGCCCCGAGCGGGGGGGAAAACCTGACCTAGTTCCACACCCCGGCTTTTGGGGCATCCCCCTCCCTCCCCTCCTTTCTCTTTCCTTTAGGATTCTTCCACCCCACCAGCCCTGACTTCTTTTTTAACACCTGCATCTCTGCAGCCCCAGCTCCCTGCAGCACAGGGCTGCGAGAATCATCTGGTTTAAGGATGAATCTCAGCATCAGAGCAAACTGGAGACGGGGAAAAACAATCCCATACAAAGGCTGCTCCATAGAGCTCTTCAATCCCGCAGAGCTGCAGCATCGGCTGGAATCACGAGCAGCAAAACTGCCGCTGCCGTCTCAAGCCAGATCCCAAGTTTTTGGAGAATTTTAAGGGAAAAACCCAAACCCTGTGCTGTTCAGCCTCGGAATTAAGGGTGGTCTTTGTTTCCTCACGCTGATTTCTTCCCGTGCTGGAAACGGCACTCCCTGCATCTCCCCATCACCCTCTAACGTGGTACCCGAATCCTCCTGACTGTTAGATGAACCTGCACCTTCTAGCTGTCCAGCGAGATGAAAATCCCTGAGAAAATGGGATGTTTTTAACACGATCATAAGGACCTTCCCTAATTAGGCAAGACTTGAGGTTTCCCTTGTTTAAGGTCCCCCGCAAAGGCCAGCGATGCGGCTGACAGCAGCCAGCACCCACCAACAGAGCAGCTCTGCTTCTCCATCAGGGAGAGAAGAGCCCATTGTGCAGAGCCAGCGGGGAGGGGGATCGCTGGTCACAAACCCATCACGGCACCAGCTGAGGAGACAGAAGCTGCCAAGGGGTCTGGCTCGGAGGGCTGGGCTTGGGGACGTGTGTCCTTTTGTCCTCAGACCCAGACGGCCGCCAGCACGTTGTCCCCGGCCACGCTGTCCTGTCCCCGTGGCAGAGCTCAGCTCCGAGCTGGGGCCTCCATTGGTCCCCCTCCTTGTTTTGAGCCCAGCGGCTTGGGAAGCCCACAGAAGGGGGGGCTGGGGAAACAATCTGTCATCACACACAGCCAGGCAAAGCTGGTTCGGGCTGCAGTAATTCATTTTTAATAGGGTTTTTGTGAGCGGGAATTGCCAGGAGTCTGCTAGCGCTGAGGGCCACCCGCATCAGGAGGTTATTTCAATAGATTTGGGGGGTTTTAACCCTTTCTGCAGAGCGTGGGGTGCTGGGGGCACAGCCAGCCCCTGGCACTGCTGGCTGGATTCCATGTCCCCCCCACCCCAGGGGTTTCTCCCCACCATTTCATAGAATAAAAATGAGAATTCAACTTAAGCATCGTCCTAAATTCCAGACCCCTCCTGTAGGGCTTCTTAGGGATTCCTGTTTATAGGGACAAAGTCAAAACACACCTCCCCACCCTGTTCCTGACTCAATTTTAAGGGAGCAGAGGCAGCGGGAGCAGCACCACGGGCTCCCCTTCCCCTTCTGGGTGCCATCGCATCCCTGCGATCGGCGCTTCACCACGGCAGCTGCAGAAGAGCCCTACCCAGAGCTCTGTAGGGCTGCTAAGTAGTAGGAAAACACAATCCATCCTGAAGAGAAGGAGAGGAGAGGGGGGAGAGCGGGAGGGAGCAGGGAGAGGGAAGGCAGAGGCTGTCATCATCCCCGAAGTGATGTCAGCTTCTAAAAATAGCCCCAGCCATGCACAAGGAACAATAAAAAGGCACCGCGGAGTCAATGCCGCCGTCGCTTTCACAGTCGCCCCAACCATCTCTGCTGTAGGTTTTTTTCAGCTGTTGTGTTAAGCAGGGAAAGGTCACCTCCTCCTCCTCCTCCTCCTCCTCCTCCTCTGCGGAGATTCGGGTTGATCTGGTTTAGAAGAGCATCTTCCATGTGCTGGCACATGGCAGCGCTCTGCTGCGGCTCCAGCTGCCCCGGTGCAGCGGCATGACCAGCATCGCTAATAGGGACGGGGAGGAAGGGGGAAGCCCCCTCTGCTGTGGACTCGAACAAAAACTCCACTGCTATGGTTTGACTTGAGATGATTCAAGCTGCTGCTCCTCCCTTCCTTCCTGACATCTCGGTTTCAGCAACGGGTGGGGGGGTGTGGGAAGGCACTCAACCCAAAAATGCCTGGTTAGAGAATCACTTCGGTTGGAGAAGACCATCGAAGCTCACTGAGTCCAACCATCAGCTGTCCCAACCCACCTCCAAAGCCTGTCCCTGAGCTCCAGACCTCCACGACCAGGAAACACGGCCAAGGATTCAACACCATCCCTGGGCAGCTGGTTCCAAGGGCTGAGGGCCTTTTCCAGGATGAAGTCTCTCCTCAGGGCCACCCTAACCCTCCCCCGGGGCAGCTTGAAGCCATCTCCTCTGGTCACAGAATCACAGAACATTACGGATTGGAAGGGACCTCAAAAGATCACCGAGTCCCATCCCCCGGCCACAGCAGGATCCCCTAGACCAAGGTGCACAGGAACATGGCCAGGAGGGTTTTACAGAACATTAGGGATTGGAAGGGACCCTGAAAGATAACCCTAACCCTAACCAGTCCAATCCCCCTGCCACAGGAGCATCACCTAGACCAAGTCGTACAGGAACATGGCCAGGTGGGTTTGAAACGTCTGCAGAGTCCTATCCTTTGTTGCCTGGAAGAAGAGAACAGGAGAGAACCCCAACCCCAGAAGGGTCAGTCTGGGGGACTGAATCCATACAGAGACTCCAAAAGAGTAAAATCTCTGATGACCCCCAGTAAAATTTCCCAATCACATGCAGACCTTTGCCCACAGAAACGTTACCTCCATCTCATCTCAGAACTGACATCACAGCCCAGACCTAGCAAGGACCTGGCTGCCATCTCCCCAGGAAGCTGATCCAAACCTCAGGTTTGGAAGCTGCAGAGCCCACCAACATATTTATATATTTATTTTAGTAAGAATAAGTCTGCCAGCACAAACCACCACTACCTCTCCTCTGGAGACGTTTCAAACCTGCCTGGACGTGTTCTTGTGTGACTGGATCTAGGGGAACCTGCTGGAGCAGGGGATTGGACTGGGTGATCTTTCAAGGTCCCTTCCAACCTCTAATGTTCTGGGATTCTTCCCTCCTCTATAAAACCCAGACCTCACATCAAAACGAGCAGATTGAGACGATGCAGAACTGAAGGTACCAACCCATCACTCACAAGGGCTCTGATTAAACGACCTTGAGAACAGAACATCAACTCCACAGATGAGGCTAAAAGAAGTCATCAAAATGCCACTTCCAGTACTACCACTGTCATTTTCTTTCTCAAGGATTAACACCCAGCTGGGTGCCTGAAAGCAGGAAGGGTGGGAGGGATGCGACTCCTCACAGCAGGTTTCAAAATCTCTAAGCAAGGGTGATTTTGAACAGTCAACTTGAATTCACTGGTAGCCAGGGCTTCCAGCGTGCAGAATGTACGTGTCACGAGCATCACCTCAGCCATGACTTCTCATGAACCTTCTTCTCCCAGAACAAACCAGTTTGTGCCGGCACCACCAAGCTTTTCTATGTGCAGAGCCTACATCATCAGAGTCTCCTTCTCTGGAGACGTTTCAAACTCTCCTGGCCATGTTCCTGTGCGACTGGATCTAGGGGATCCTGCTGTGGCAGGGGATGGGACTGGGTGGTCTTTGGAGGTCCCTTTCAATCCCTAATGTTCTGGGATTCTGTGACAGACCTGCCTGGGCTGAGTTTAACTCGACTCAGAGCTGAGGCACCACCTCAGCTCTCCCTGGGTAGGTGAGGCACCACCATAGTGCTCCCCAAGGGCTTATCCAGGAGGATGGCCACAGCACGATGCACAGACCCCCAGCTCTGCCACCTTGGGGGAGGCAGTGCAGAGCCTTGAGCGGCTCTGCTGGGCTTCCCACTTAGAATCATAGAATGGTTAAGTTTGGAAAAACCTTAAAGATCATGCAGCTCCAACACTCCTGCACAGGCAGGGGCACCTTCACCAGAGCAGGTTATTCAGGGCTCCAGCCAACCTGCCCTTCAACACTGCCAGGGATGGGGCAGCCACAGCTGCCTTGGGCAACCTCTTCCAGCATCTCCCCACCCTCACAGCAAAACGTTGGCTCCTCATGGCCAACCTCAATCTCCCCTCTTCAAGTCTGGAACCCTTTCCTCTTCTCCTCTCACCACCACCCATGTCAAAAGCCCTCCCTCAGCTTCCTTGTAGCCCCCTTCAGCTATAAGAAAGCTGCTAGAGGGTCCCTGGGAGCCTCCTCTTCTCATCTCCAGGCTGAACAACCCCAACTTGCTCAGCCTGTCCTCAGAGGGGATGTGCTCCACTCCAAGCTTCCTCATTGTCTGGTATCACAGAACATTAGAGATTAGAAGGGACCTCAAAAGACCATCAAGTCCAATACGATCCAGCCTTCTTTGCTGTTAGAAACAGCCAGTCAGGTCCTGGCTGGGAAATTCTTCCCTCCCCTCCACTGAGGTCAAAACACCAGTAAAAGCCCAGTTACTCCCACCCAACCTGAGAAATGGGTGGGCCAGGTGCTGTACCTGCAACTCCTCACCAACTCAACCACAACCGTTCACCCAACTTTAAAGGAATCCAGATCCCAAAGACAACAGCACAGCAGCGGCGGTGTGACCTCAACCCCGGGGTGATTTTTACCTGTTCAAGGATGTTCTCAAGCCCCCATCCTGGTCCAGAGAGCTTCCAAGGAACTGAGTTGATGGGCACTTCCATACCATAAAGACTCCTTTTTGGTCTCTTCTCACAGCTGATCAGCAATAGAACAAGCAGGAAGGGCCTTAAACTGCACCAGGGGAGGGTTTGACCTTAGGGATAGTTTTCTCCACAGAAGGAGTGGCCAGGCACTGGAACAGGCAGCCCAGGGAGAGGGTTGAGTCACCATCGCTGGAGGTGTTTAAAGGTCCTTTAGATGTGGTGTTGGGGGATCTGATTTAGGGGTGAACTTTGTAGAGTAGAGGTGACAGTTGGACTCAACCCCAAAGGTCTTTTCCAACCTGAACAGCTCTGTGATTCTCTGCTTTTAACAGTAGACCAAGGGAGAAGACACCATCATCAGAGCTCCTGACAGAAGTCCTTCTGTATCAACACAACAGTCAACCCAATGGCTCAAACATACAACCCTCCAAGCTGAAATACAAAGTGACCCTCCCACAGCTCCTTGTAAGCAATGACCAAGCTGAAGTGAAGCAAGAGCTTGAGCTGGCTGCAAACGAGACTTCAACAAGGCTGCTCCCCTTGAATCTAGCTCACTGAGCAGAAACAGCTCAGATGGAAGACAGGAAATGAAACACAGATCCACGCAGCTACCAGGCAACCAGCCTGCTGGCTACTAACTCTTAGCTTCTCTACAAGAAACCACTGCATAGCAGGAACTGGTTAGTGTTGAGTAGCACAGTGACTTGATCTAGGGGATCCTGCTGTGGCAGGGGGATTGGACTGGATGATCTTTCGAGGTCCCTTCTAATCCCTAATGTTGTGTGAAGCTGTGATTCCTGCCCAGTGCATCAGCGCTTTCCAAAAGGATTACAGCCTGGTGTGAGAATGCAGAGGGAAGAGGAGAGGAGGGCAGGGTGATTTATGAATATTTTGATCTTCTCGATTTGTTTGCTTTTAATATTAAAAGAGCGAACCCGAAGAATGAGTGGCTTGCTCGTTGCAAGCTGTCTGCTTGGCAAAGCCTCTTGTGCCACTGCTTGTTAGCTGTTGTTTGTGAGTTGTCTGGTAATGCCCATAGGCCCTTCGTGCTTCATTGTTCGGGGCTCTGCAGTCCCATGAGTTTGAGTCGCGAAGTTGGGTTGGTGACATCTGTGCAGCATCAGGGCTTGACAGAACAATGAGGACAAATGTGAGGAGGTTCTGACTCAGGCTCATGTTGGAACTGGCAACTGGAGTCACTAACCTGCCGACTCTTTCTGGGTTGAAATGTGAACATTTCATCAGAGCTCTTTGGTGGCAGTTTGGAAAGGGGAAAGCCTTTCTGTGCTGATCCTCCTGGGTCCCCCCTCTGCACGATGGGGAGGATTTGTCCCTAGCATCAGACGGTGCCAGCCAATCTTCTCTGAACATGATGTATTTGTTGAACTGGGTCAATCAGAAAAGTGATTCAAAATTTGGGTGTTACAGAAACGCCCCCCGAATTGCTAGCGGCTTAGTCGCCATCCCTGGAGGGGTTCAAAACCCGTGTGGATGTGGCACTAGGGAACATAGTTTAGAGAGCAGGGTGGGGCTGGGCTGATGGTTGGCTGTGGTGATCTTGTAGGTCTCTTCCAACCTTGATGATTATATGCTATGGGCTGGATTCTTCTCTCTGCGTTGCTGCTCTGTGGCACTTACTTCTATCACTTCAAGTCTTTGTCACTTAGCCAGTCGTGACTTTACAATAATGAAAATAAAGGTAAAGAGCACTAATGTGTGCAATGGAAAACAAGGAGGCTGAGGAAACTTGTGAGGAACCTAATGCAAAAAAGGCATGTCCAAGGAATTCCTCATGCAGGGAGTATTTAATTCTCTTCTATGTACAACTATGCCCAGCTTAATAGAATTCACTGGGGTTTATAACAGGAAAAGTCAACGGCATGTCCCACATCCAACCATGTAGTTCTCACAAAGATCCTTGTGACGACGCAGTTCTGTCCTTAATTTATGCCATAACATCAACTCGGGAACTGTCTAGAGAATAAGCTCCACGCGACTCCTTGTAGAAACCTGTGGACCTAGTCAAAGTTATTTAAAAAAACTAAAGACACTGCAGGTTGAGGTTGTTTTAATTGCTGGTTATATTCCTCTGTGAGTAAGTTTTGTTGAGTTCTGTAGCCAGCCAACAGCTTTGTAGCCCTTTGTAGAAACTGGTTAGAAAGCTTTGTGGATTGCAGGAAGTACACGAGGGGAAAATATCAATGGAAAGGTGGCGCTCACTGGAGAGCAGCCTTGTTCTTCACGTGTTCTTCAAGAACAGCTCTTCCCCGTGTAAGACCTCTGCGCACCAAGCTCCTAAATCCTTAGGACCATAATGCTGTGTTAATCCAAGTAGGGACCATAGGGGAAGGTATTTAAAAGCAACGTATCAGTGGAAGACTTACGTGTTTAACAGGAGATGAGAGGTGGCAGTACCCATTCTGTGCTCAAAAGCTGACCTTGCTCAATACCCCCAACCACTCTGCATTTATTTGTTTGCAGGTGGGTGCCCACATCGGGCCATTGCACACATATGTCTGAAACGAGGGAGGCCTACTGCGATGGAAACATCTGTTTTCATTACACCAGGTAACACCTGCATGAAATTACATCGGTGTGGAAAGTCCTTTAGCAGAATTGAGTAATTAAAGCGAGGCAATCTAATCAAAGGAAGGCATGGAGAAGGTGAGACATGAAGTTTCGTTCTCTGCCATGTAAACAAACCACGTGAGGATATTGAGTCTTTCAAGGAATGGTTAAGGGCTTTCGAGTGAATAGCTCGCATGTTCAGACCAGCCCTTGATATTGTATCCACAACATATATTCTGATCCTCCAAGCAAATCTCCACGGGGCTTAATAGCACATTGTGTGGAGTGTACAATGTGTGGGTCCAACTGGGTTTTACTGGGATACTCCATGGCTCAACTTCCTTTCAATATGTAGCTGTGTCCTTGTCAAATTTTGCTTGAAAGCCTTGTGCTGCCGTGGTGAAAAAACGTTGTGCTGTGCCTTATTAACCAGTTTTGAGAACGTCGAGGCTAACCTTGACCTGAGCACCAGCAAGTGCAGGGACATGCCTGGGGGCTCTGAGCTATTTGGGGGTTTCTCTGTGTGTTGTCAGCGTGAACTGCTCTGTGTCTGAACCTGGAAATGGCTCCCAGAGGAGTTTCTGCTGTGAATTCTTGGCTGGCTTGTGAACGTCCCAAAAGGAGATGGTTTCCCCATCTTGGAGGAGGTTCTGTGTTAACCCTCGGTAGCATACAGGTACCTGTGGCTTTGTTTGCAGGAGATTTTACCATCTGGTGGTGTCACCCGGAAGGCAGAAATGAAGTCATTGTTCCATGGATTCCATCAGGGGCTGCATAGCTGCCCCTTGTTAGAAGGTACAGAATCAGAGATCCACTCAAAATCACCCAAAAAATGCTCCTGCAGTCAAACACCAATAAAGAACAACAAGGTTAACCCTCCTAGCTTTAGGATGAGCTCCAGCTCATGAGCTGACTGACTTTTTATTTCCTCTACTTTTTCTCTTTGCTCTGAAACCTTTTTGTCAACAGTAAAAAATCTGCATTGAAAATATTCATCTTGCTCATCAATGCCCTTGCCAAGATGCATATATTTTCCAGACCTTCCCTGGAGAAAGAATAGTCCTTGGAGCATAGCTGGGAGTCAAGGACTCATCTTGGAAACCAATTGTTTGGGAGATTGTTGGTCTGTCCGCCTCTGAAGAAGCATATTGCCTATCTTCTGACCTTTGGACAAATGCAACAAATTTGTTCAGGGCTCTTTCATCCCCCTTCATCCAGATGTGCCTTTTGAAACCGTAGTCCTCCTGGTGATTGCCTGATGTTCTCAGAATGCTTTCCCATGTAGATGCCCTCCAAGGTGAGCCACAGAGCAGTGTGGGATTTGGGTGAGCCATGAGGGAGAAGGAAACTCCAGAGCTGAAAGGTCATCTTGTCAGTAGTAGTCTCCTGTTTGAAAGAGGATGTTTTAAACTGGTTGCCTGTGCCAGTTACTGCTGTTCTGTCTTGCTGCAGGTTGAAGACCAAGCAGGTATTTTCATGCAAGCTGTGTTTAAAGGTACCACAGTTTGGGAGGGACCTTGAGGATTACTTAGTTCAACTCTTTAAGCTAAAGAAATCCAGTTTAAACGAGCTGGCCCAGCACCCTGTCAAGCCTAGCCTTAAAACCATCTGTAGTTGAGGAATCCACCACTTCCCTGGGAAGACCATTCCAGTGTCTAATTGCCCTCAAAGTGAAAATTTTCTCTCTGGAATCTCCCCAGGAGCAACTTGTGTCCATCACTCCTTGTCTTTTCTATGGGACTCCTTGTGAAAAGAGTCTCTTTGTCTGGAGATGTTTAAAACCCACCTGGGCATGTTCCTGTGTGACTGGATCTAGGCGATCTTGCTGTGGCAGGGGCATTGGAATAGATGATGGACCCCTCCAATCCCTAATGTTCTGTGATCTTCTTGGTAGCTACCCTGTATGCCCTGGTACCTGGCGATAAGGTTGTCCCTAATAGTTCTTTAGGACAAGCAAACCCAGCTCTCTCAACCTTTCTTCATATGGCAGAGCTTGTAGTCCTTGACCATCCTCGTGGCTCTGTCTGCACCTAGGTAGAGACTAGATTCAGGAGGAAGTTTTAAGTGGCCCACTTGTCCTTGGGAACTCACCTCATACCAAACTTGCTGTCTTGTGAGGCCAACACTTAACGATGGTTCCCTTGTGCAAATGCTTTGAACAAGAAGTCATTTGATGCTTGATGACCCCAGAGCCAAGTGGGAGTTATGGCTCACGCTATACACCCCAAAAAGTATTTCCCTCGTTCTCTAGCATCTGTAAATACCGTTGAGGGGGTGTTCCCTTGCTGTTTAAAAAAAAAAGGAAAAAAAAAACCCCAAGAAGCAGTAAACTTTGTGCAAAGCTTTAGTCTGCCCAAGATTTAAAGGATTGACATTTGCATTACATATTTTCCCCTCCTCATTAGTTGGATCTCTTTATTCCCTAAATATTTACCACCTCTACCAAATTTACAGTGTAATTTGCTGCGTAAAATCATTTATTGACTGATAAAGCTCATTACTAAGGCCTAGCCCATGCTGTAGCCTGCCCCGACAGTTTTAATTCTTGAAGCAGCAGGCTGCTGCAAGAGAAAAACAATCCTGTCACTGTAACAGCGGGTGTCTAAGTTATTCACATACACTAAATCCTCCCGGAACAGTTCCCCTGCTCGCAATTTGTCTTTTCTCGCCAACAATTAACTAGCAATATTCAAAGTTAACAATGCCAACTCTTTTGAAATCTCTGGGAGGATGGAGCCTACTATAGCCTGCTATGCTATTGATCAGACCCTGGAATGGACTGCCCAAAGCAGTGGTGGAGTCCCCATCCCTAGAGGTGTTTAAGAGAAGACTGGATGTGGCATTTAGTGCCCTGGTCTAAGTGATTGCGGTGATGTTAGGTCATGGGCTGGACTTGATCTGTGAGATCTCCAGCCTCAATTCAACTGTGAATTCTTTGAATCCAGTGAAGACAGAGATATGGGTGGAGGTTGCTGATGCAAGTGATCATGCTGAAGCTAAAGGTCTAAGTCTTTCCAAGTCATCTCACTGTGTCTGGGCTACACAGATATCTAATGAAGACAATTTACAAAAGAAATTGAAACCGAGGCTGTCTTGTCTGCTTGAGCTGTTGACCCACTGCTCAGTTTGGTTTCCGTTCTCTGCCTAGTGCAGAGCATGGGCTTGGAGTTTCATCATTTGTGCATCACAAGAGCTCTGTTAGGTGCTGGCCCCTGTCCTGTGCCCGTGCATTGCCGCAGGCTGTGTACACAGGAGCAAAGAGGAGATCACCCGGGTGATAAGGAGGAGCTGTGATTTCCCGCAAGAGGCAAACAGTTTCATCCCACAGAGGACAATGCAATTCAGGCTTGTCCTTCTGTGTGGAGGGTATCTGCAGCCCATCTATCACAGTCAGTGATGGGCAGTAGCAAAGCCTTCAGAATTACGGTGTCTCATAGCAATATTGCTGCTACAGAGCACTTCACACTGTTCCCGAGCCGTAAGTCCGTATTTCCCCTGTCCCATTCATTTTCTCCCTCCAGTTTTTGCAGCAGTTCCAGTGCAGAACAGCACCTTGTGCAAGCCTTCGAAGTGGAAGTGATAGCTCCCATTTGTGACCAGATAGCTTTGACATTGCCTGTACATTTGCTTGAGTTTCTCAAATACCTGGGTTTTCTCATTCAATCCTTTGATGTTAGAGCAGTCTGAGGAATCAGTACTTCTTTCTGGTGCGTCCTTAGTGACAGTTTTAACTCTCAAATGAAATTCTCAGTTGTTCAACTTATAATGTGTCCTTTTATCCCTTCTTATAGCACAGCGAGTACTTAAAGCTGGCAAATTTTAGATCTCTGAGAATGTGCATAAAGATGGGGTGAGGTTCACATACATAAAGAGAATATAGAAGACTCTGTATTGCTTGGTACTCACCCAGATCAGCTTTTCACAAAATGGGATCCGTAGTTCTCTAATGATGATGTTCTTCCTTCTCTGGAGACGTTTAAAACCTGCCTGGATATGTTCCTGTGCTGCTTGGCCTAGGTGATCCTGCTGTGGTCAGGGGGATTGGACTAGATGGTCTTTCGAGGTCCCTTTCTAATCCCTAATGATTCTATGATTCCAGCAGGAGTAGGGAGGTGATTGTTCCTCTGTACTCCACACTGGTGAGGCCGCACCTGGAGTACTGGGTCCCTCCTCAGTACAAGGGAGATATTGAGGTGCAGAATAAGTCTGATGAGGAGAAATGGAGAGAGCTGGGGCTGTTTAGTTTGAGAAAGAGGAGGCTGAGGGGAGACATCATCACTTTCTACAGCTATCTGAAAAGACACTGTAGCTATGTCAGTGCTGGCCGCTTCTCACAGGTCATTAGTGACAGAAGCAGAGGGAAGGGCTTCAAGCTTCAACAAGGAAGACTTAGACCGGACATGAGGAAGAACCTTTTCCCGGAGAGAGTGGCCAGGCACTGGAATGGGCTGCCCAGGGTGGTGGTTGAGTCTCCATCCCTGGATGTGTTTAAAAGTCACTTAGATGTGGTGCTGGGGGATCTGGCTAAGAGATGACCTTGTATAGTAAGGTTGGTGGTTGGACTCAGTGATCCCAAGGGTCTTTTCCAACCTGAATGATTCTATGATTATCACTTCCTAGCTCTTTAATTTCTATTTCAATAGAATCTCAGGCATTTTCTTGTATTTAGTTCTGCTTCTAGTATCTCAGACCTCAAGGCAGTCCCCAGAGTCTTTAGTTTGTCCCTGGATGAAAAGGGGCTGTTCTGTCACGTGAATCAAGGCAGTGTCACTGGCCCTCACCAGTTTGGAGCGGGTGGATCAATGCTTACTGGTGTGAATCAATGAGACTGCTGTGAGTCCAGCAGAGCTATGCTGATTTACACCACCCTGAAGACCTCTCCCAGATGGCTCGTTCTGGGCTTCCTTTGATTGTCTGTCCCTAGCTGTCATAGGCTGGACTGAAGCTGTGGGGAGCTTGACCTGTGCTTGTTTATTCCAAAAGTGCCCACAACTGCAATAAAACCTCGCTGCTCCGAATGTGCTGCTCCAGCTCCTCTGCGTGCGTGAGGCTCAGAGACTGAAGCTGGTTAATTGTGGCAAATGCAGATTTCTGGGACATCTAAGGGTTATGTCACTTCTCTAAAAATCTCTTTGATCTCGAATCAAAAGAAGGGGGTGGGGTTTTAATGTCTTAACTGTATGGCTTTTACAAATCAAAAACCTACTTGGAATTGGTTGTACAGTATGTGCCTGTGTTTCTCTAAGACTGATGAGACCACCTTTGACTCTGAGCTGCTTTTTCTAGCAGATCATCAGGCAAAACTCTGGTGGCAAACAGTCAGGAAAAGCTAGAGGGAGCTTTTGAAATAAGAACTGTACTGCTCTCTGCGCGTCGCGAGCCAAGGCTTTCATTTACAATAGGCACAGTAAGGGCAGAGATGAAGCAGCTATTGTGCTGTCTCATGTCAGTAAGCAAAGAGGTAGAAAGGCTAAAATAATCCCAGCCTTAAGTAGTTAGTGTCTAGAGGCTGAATGATTTGGACAGAGTCTTGGAAAGAGTGGAATACTTGGAAATTAGCTCGAAATGCGTTTGTGTATCAAGGGGAAGTGCAGAGTCTGGCATCTGGGCAAGAACAACCCCAGGTATCAGTATAGATTGGGGACTAGCCTGTTGGAGAGCAGTGTAGGAGAAAGGGATCTGGGGTGCTGGTGGACAGCAGGATGTCCAGGAGCCAACAATGTGCTCTTGTGGCCAAGAGGGCCAACAGCATCCTGGGGTGGATCAGAACGCGGGGTGGTTAGCAGATCAAGAGAGGTTCTCCTCCCCCTCTACTCTGCCCTGGTGACACCACATCTGGAGTATTGTGCCCAGTTCTGGGCTCCTCACTTCAGGAAGGACATGGAGCTGCTGGAGGGAGTCCAGCAGAGAGCAATGAGGATGATTCAGGAGGTGGAGCATCTCTGTTATGAGGAAAGGCTGAGGGAGCTGGGTCTCTTTAGCTTGGAGAAGAGGAGCCTGAGGAGTGACCTCATTAATGCCTATAAATATGTGAAGAGTGGGTGTCAGGAGGATGGAGCCAGGCTCTTCTCAATGTCATCTAGTGATAGGACAAGGGGGCAATGAGTGTAAGCTGGAACATAGGAGGTCCACATGAGAAGCTCGAAGAACTGTAAAGATCTAGCCTCTTTCTAATTCAGTTCAT
Source organism: Phoeniculus purpureus (assembly GCA_028565055.1). Classification (NCBI taxonomy): domain Eukaryota; kingdom Metazoa; phylum Chordata; class Aves; order Bucerotiformes; family Phoeniculidae; genus Phoeniculus; species Phoeniculus purpureus. Next base: position 23,732 of record JAOXOE010043522.1, on the reverse strand, counting down.
TTCACTTGTATGTCCCTCAAACTTGCAAAGGTCTTTGCCCCACCTGGGAGAAGCAGTGAAGAAAGAGACCAAAAGGGGCTCCAGAATGAAAGTCACCAGCTAAGGGATTGCTGACCCACAGAATTATTGAGGCTGGAGAAGACCTCTGAGATCAATCCTCAAGTTCAGCCTAAAAATTTCCTTAAATGCTTCCTGGATGAGGCAAAAGAAACCTGAACACAGCAGGAGGAGCAAGGCATGGCAGGGAACAGCAAGAGGATGCACCTTGCTCTCCTTTGGGAGGCAGTTTCGTGAAGGTTTTTATTTTGTCCCTCATTTTTATCCGTGAAAGCCAAGAAGCTGCAACGCTTCCATTCACCTCAGGACACAGCAGTATTAAGACACAATTGCCAGAGCTGGGGATGATGGGCATTGCACTACCAGATCCACACCTGGTAGCTTCCTTTAGGGATGGGAGGCACTTGAATTTTGCAAGTATCTAAACTTCCCTCCTTTGGCTTTTAGCTGAGGTTTCCACAAGCTCTCCCCTCAGCGGTGACAGAGCACTGAAGATGCACAGAGCTGCCCACAGGAGGATGCAGCTCCTCAGGACCACAGCCACTGACACCTGAGGCAACAGGACAGGTTCTAGAAATAGATGTTTAGAAGCAGACTATAAAAACCTGCGTACCAGAGGAAAAGGCCAACAGAATGAAGCCAGATTAATGTCCAATCACTCTCACAAAGATCTGATAAGTGTTTCTGATTTCCTGCATGGTCTCAGCCAGGACACTGCCCTCACCCCATTTCCCATTGTTAAAACCAAGGGAAAGGCAGAACACACGTGTGAAGTAGCTCTTCAGCTTGGAGAACAGGAGACTGAGGGGTGACCCCATTAATGTCTATAAATATGTGAGGGGTGGGTGTCAGGAAGATGGAGCCAGGCTCTTCTCAATGTCATCTAGTGATAGGACAAGGGGCAATGGGTGTAAGCTGGAACATAGGAGGTTCCACGTAAATATGAGAAGGAACTTCTTCCCAGTGAGGGTAACACAAGACTGGAACAGGCTGCCCAGGGGGGTTGTGAAGTCTCCTTCTCTGGAGACGTTTAAAACCTGCCTGGATATGTTCCTGTGCGACTGGATCTAGGTGATCCTGCTGTGGCAGGGGGATTGGAATACATGATCTTTAGAGGTCGCTTCCAATCCCTAATGTTCTGTGATTCTGTGATTCAAAGGAAAGAAACAGCAAGGGAGCAAAATTAGTCTAAAAATCAATGTTGCCTCACATATGATCATTACAACTGTACAGACTAAATAGCAGCGTGTCAAGAACATGTCAAATGTGTTGAAGGCTATTACCACAACAGAGGTTTACAATTAAGAAACACACTTCAGTTTGGGAATATATATTCATTTTATGATCAATGTTGCTCTTTTTGGTTAAAAAGGTCAAGTTTTAGCTAGCTACTACACAAGAAGTAAATGCTTCTGATGCCACATAACTCCCATGATCTGTAGCTAATAATTCTCTGTGAGGTGTTGTAAAGGAGTACTAGAAAATACTGCAATCTCCACAAAATCCTCAGTGATGCTACGGACTTTTTTTTTTTGCTATGAACAAACAGGCTTTTTATGCCCATTTGTCTGCTTTCACAAGCAAACCAACAAAACCAGCCCAAGAATGAAGAGGTTTCCTTACTACTGGGAAACATCTGATTAGCTACACGGGAATGTGAGAGATGCATGCTATATGTTTATCTACCTTTCAAGTAACCTTCCTTTCCATGTCCCTTACAGATTGGCAGGGCAAGACCACTCCTGGTCTAAAACAAATATTTCAGATTTACTCTATCCTTAAAGGTTTGACATTTGAGGACCTCTATGGGGACGTGTGATGGTGAGCTTGCAAGTCAGTGCCCTTTTTGACTCAGCACAGGATGCTCCCTCAGCAAATCCTTCCTCTGCGCGTAGAGAGCCTAGCTTCTTAATGCCACATTTCAGAGGTGTACATGAAGGAATTGTACCCTTGTGCAATGAAGTAGAAGCAGAGTTGCTTTTTTCAAAAGAGGTGGAGGAGAGCCAAGGATATCCCCAGGGACTATAATGCTTCTTTGTGGATCTATCCAGACTTTCCTAAGAAGTGCCTGCTTTCCAGATCAATACCTGGCTTTGTTAAACCATAATCCTTCACTGCACCTGAATGTGAACACAGACACATCCAAGTATGACTGTTCTCTCGTAAATGCCATATAAAGTTCACCTGCATTTCACAGTAAACTGATCTGCTCCAACACAATTTTATCCATTTGTTCTTGGGAAAATATTGCCTTGCAGATACCATCATTCTAACTTGCATTCAGTGTTAAATTTAAGGGTGTATGAGGCAGAAATGGTTTTGTCTTAATGGTTTTTGCTTATTAACTCTGTTACTTTTCTGGAGCACAATGTTTACAAATACCTCCAACAAAAAAAGAGAAGGGTCACAAAAATGCTCAGAGGGCTGGAGCACCTCTCTTATGAAGACAGGCTGAGAGAGTTGGGGTTGAAGAGAAGGAGACTGAGGGTAGCTTATAGTGACCTTGCAATCCCTGAGAGAGGCCTGCAAGAAGGATGAAGAGGAACTATTCACATTTTTACATCAGTTCCTGGACAGAGGGATAGTCATTTCCTGGTCCTAGTCTATTATAACTGTACAAAACTTAGGGAGAAAGGCTTTCTTTAATTATTAACTCAGTGTTTCATGCACCAAGAAACTGTTTTGATTTGAGGTCTTAATCATTGTAATAAACAGCTGAGGCAAGAAAATTCATTGTGCAAAGAATTGGTTAAAAGATTCCAAATGCTGTGTTTTTTATAATCTCCTTTATTAAGTCTGTTGACAGGAACAAGACGGTATTTCTGCCTGGAATAGTCTTCTGCCTAGAGTTCAAAATGACAAATGTATGCAAATAAGCAGCCTACATCTTGTTCATTAGGAATGGAGAAGTAGAGGAGAATATGTAGGCTAAATGTCACTAAGACCTATAAAACTCTTTGTGGCTATATAAAACATTTCACCATACCAGAAATAGGAATGTGAAAGTATAAAAAGGAGAGAATATGCAACTACTCCACTTCCAAACATCTAATGATAGGTAAGTGCAACACAGGCAGGGAGCACATAACAGAATCACATAACATTAGGGATTAGAAGGGACCTTGAAAGATCATCTAGTCCAATCTCCCGGCCAGAGGCAGGATCACCTAGACCAAGTCACACAGGAACATATCCAGGCAGGTTTTAATAGTCTCCAGAGAAGTATATCATACGGCCTTGGAACACGCTGCCCAAGGAGAGGGTTGAATCGCCATCCCTGGTCATGTTTCAAAGTCATGGAGATCTGGAGCTTAGTGCCATGGTTTAGTGGTGGCCTTGGGATAGTTGGGTTCATGGTTGGACTTTGTGATCATCTCAGCACTTTCTTCTATCCATCAATACTGTGAACTTCCTTCTCTTCACAGACTCTTGTCTCAGACATTTGTTCTACCTGGATATGTTTCATGTGCATCATGATGTCTTGACCTAATCTTGTCCATTACTCCTCCATATAGGTAACAGGTTTGCTCACCGTTTATAGCACTAAAAGCATCAGGCACGTTGCTGTAAAGCAGAGACAGCGTGGTCCAAAGGACTAATAAATTACAAGTAAATTTGAGTCTTGGATTAGCACTTCCATAACACAGACTTGGGCCTCTTTGCTTCTCTCAGCAGGCATCTGCTGAAGAATCTGGATTTAGTTTTCTCCTCATCAGACTAGCTCCAATCAACAACTTACATGCAATGGTTTTCCAACTCATGGCCACATGTAATATGCAAAACGAGATCTGCAGCTGAAAAAGAGCCACGAGCTCTGCTAATTGCTAATTAAATGTCATCTACATTATTAGAATTCATCAAAGACATGTTTATTATGCTATCCAAACTGTAGCAGCATTAAAGTCAAGTTCAGAAGGCAGGAGCAGGCAGAGGGAAACCAAATTTTAATGTTTTTAAACCAAACTCTTTTAATTTAGTATGTGCTAAAATTCTGTGAACCAGTCCAAATTTCCAGTAGTGATGCTGTATCACTTCAAAACGAGAAAACAGCAAAGAATCTGATTTTCAGCTGACTTGAGACATGGCCATACTAATTCTCACTGCCCTACATCCAGGCCTTCATGCTTATGCAAAGACAGCAGAGGCAACACGCTTCACTGCCACAACCTGCTGCTGCAAACTGATTTATTTTTTACTATTTCTTCCATTTGCATCACTTATTTTGCTGAAAATGTGAAACCAGTTATACACTCTCTGAACAGGACAGTTCTATGGCTTGAGTATTGCCCTAAATTTTTCATTTTAAAAAAATGTGTGATCAAAATCAAAACAAAAATGGTGCCAGATCTAACAATAACTCCTGATGAAAAATTGGTTTCAGATATTTTCTTTTGTTAGTCCACTTGGAATAAAAATAATTTCTGACTGAAAAACAGCTTGTGTAACAGAATCTAAACCCAATGCCTTCCTACTATAAGCAGGGAAAAAGAAAAGAAGCAAGAGTATAACCACTCTTAGGACTGGACTTCTAGAAAAATGTGTTATTACTGAAGAATTAACTGCATGGGACAGTCACAGAGTTTTATATCTGGTCTGACTCCTTCCTCCAGAGGTCACGAGTCAAGAGTTAAAAATGAGGAAGGCAGTACAACTCAGATACAATCTTTGACCTTCCTCATAAAGATTTACCTCCTTCTCTCAAGAGATAAAGGGGTGAGGTGAGATGTCATATAATATTTTAAAAATAAAAATGAGTTGTGATTTACTTCTTGTGACTGACCTATAAAGACATGAAATCCTAAATGAAATTTGAACCCACCAAAACCAGGAGTTAAAAAATAAGGTCTTCTCCTATATACATCACAACTATCTCGAGAGGACTGACACATGCCTGCATATCTGGTGCTATGCCTGTTTTTTCATTAGATAGAAACCAAAATCACCAAGTTATGTTGCAGCAGGTTTGTCATAGTAATCCACAGAGCCACCAGATGGAGCTGAGGTTATGCGTTCAGCAAGGGGGAGCACAATTAATTTTAGTGAATAACATGCATGTGTGAAAGAGTTAATTATGCGTAGACACACTGCACTCTGTATAAATTAGGTATATTTAAGGTTTAAACAAATAATTTGAATGAGCAAAAGGAACTAGTGAATTAGGTTCACAAGTCTCTCTTCAGCATGCTTTCCTGGTTCTAACAAAGGGTTCATTTCCTGACTATGGCTCCTCAATGAGCTACTAATACTTAAAAACTTGTAGCAATGCAGACCCTTTGATGCCTCTGCTTCTTTTACAGATATAATAGAAATTGGCCAGCAGTTTCAAAAACTGTACACAAAACAGAAAAATACACATGTCCAGACAGCAGAATTGTTTGACTTAGCAAAGGAGATGCAAAATACCTGGGACATAGGCACCAAAAATTGGACTTGTGTTTCACACTACTTTGTGTGTGGGGAAATACAAGCTTTTTCATATATATATATATATATATATATATATATATATATATATATACACACACACACACACACATATACATACACACACACACAGACAGACATATATTTTTATATATACCCATACACACATATGTATACAGGGAAAACATCTGAGAAATTTTAAGGAAACTCTACCGCTTCCCCCTTACATTCACATGTTGTGCACAAGACCCAAACTAAATTAGCAGAACAACAGTAAGTGATCCAAGTCAAAAGGTGTAGCTATGCCAACTGTATTGAAAATGATCTGCAAACATTTTGTCCAATGAAGTTGGCTTGGATCCACATTAACATTGTTAGAGCTTGAATGTGCCCATCTTACAATATAGATAGTTGCTGTTAACGCCTGCTATAAAACATATGTCCTGAACTAGTACTACAGTAGACACTGGAAAACTTGATAACAACTATTACTCCCTTCTACTTCCACAGTTTACATAGGAAAAGGCAGTTCTTTTCTAAAGGGATTTCCTTCCAACCAGAAAAGATGGGGAAGAAGGAAGATACTGTAGTCTGTGTTATGGAATGACTCCTACCACAGACAAAGCAGAGCACCTTAAGAAAGCTGTTCAAATAAGGATGAACATTTGGTATCATCAACAGTCTTGAGATATTCAATTCTGAATTAATTAAGAAGCAAAATTAAACATGACAATCTCAGAGAAAAAGAATTACTTTGGGCTGATCTAACATTGTGAAATGAAATAATTTAGATTGCATTATAAGAGAGAAGACTTCCCAGAGTCAAAATGGGATTTTTTTGACATTGCGCAAGTTTTCCCCCTCCACTCAGTTCCAAATAGCAGCACAGAAATCAGTTAACTTTCAGAAAATATTTGTATTGTGATGACCTCAAAGCAAACACATCAGTTTCACCATTGTTCCTTCAGCTCACCTCATCCTGTGGTCCTATTTGGCCCTTAAACCTTCAAAACTCATTTAGCACAATATTTTACCAGGGATGGAAAAAATTTCCCAGATGTCCTAAAGCCTACTTGCTTTACTCCAAGTGGAATAATCTCCAGGATATGTATTCAAATCACACCGGATTCATCACACACATCTCTCCTCCCAGCCACCTCCAGGAATTCTCTTTGCTAATCTTTCTGCAGTTGTATGCTGCTTTTTCAGGAACTGATTTTTATCCTGAACTCTTTGCCTACAAAATCTTTCCCGATCATTCACTCAGAGCTCTGCAGCCAGCTGGACTTGCTCCCTTCCACAGCTGGGGTGAAAACACTGGAGCTGCTGATTGCAAAGGAGGGCCAGAACCTCAGCCCTTGATAGGAAAAACATATAAAGCAGCAGGTAACAGCATACCATGGGAAAACTTTCTTTCAGTAGGCAAGAAGGTCATGCCCTTGTTAGCCTCCAAAGCTGATGTGCAGTTCCCCTTCTGGGCTGGAGACTGATGCCTGTGCAGCTGTGGCCTTTTGCTGCACAGCAGAACTTGCTATTGAAGAGAGTTCTTCCTCTGTACTAACATTCATGCTCTCTATAAAAAGTATGTGAGAATGTTCCACCAGAAGAAAATGCACTTTTTAAAAAGCTCTTTCCCCCATAACCTCTACTGTAGATAAACTTTGTCTTTTCTGACTTGGGAGAGGATTGTTGGTGAAAGGTACTTCTGCAGTTTGCATGATCTGAAGCTGTTTCTTGTTGGCAGACATCTGAGCTGCTGAGATAAAAGTCTTCTCCCTCTACTCTACTTTCTCAGCCTAACACCTAGACTACCAGAGAATACAAAGCACCTTCCTACACCACCCCATTTAGCCTGTTAAATATCACAGTGGAGACAAGAGGTCTCAACCATGCAACTTCACTTCAGATATTTTTGCTATGAAAGGGAACTGCTTCCATTACAAAATGGAGTTTAATTGTGCGCTGTCCCAGATGTTACAGCACAGCTTCTGTTTGCTCTGCAGCTCTGACAGCTTGTAAGAAGGAAGCCCATCTGCCAGTGGAGCTCAGTCAGGTCAGATGGCTATTCAGTCCTAGCCTCAGGAGCCAAGACTTCAGCAGCAAAGACAGAGGCTGCATTTCCAGATGTCCCTTGAGTTGCCTGTGAAATACTAGAATCAAGGTAAGGGCTTCAGCAAATCAGCAGTCTATAGTCCCCTTGTTGAGGTCTAAATTAAGGATGCAAGACTATGTATTAATGTCATGGGCCTTTGGGAACAACACAGCTGTCTTAAAAAGAGCATTGATAGGCATCCTAGTCTCAACATGGGTTTTTAATAGATTGTTTGGATCTTTCTCAACATGTTGAGCATGAGATGAATGAGAATTGCAGAGCTGTAGACTCATTACTTCATTTGCCTTCTTCATTCAAGATATTATTTTTTAACCATATAAAGCCAGCATTTTTCCCAGCTTTAATTTTGCTTCAATATGAAGAATCTCCAGTGTACTAGACCTACCTACTGCTTTATAAACCATTATATGTCATTGGTGCGAACTCCACTTGTATAAACAGGCAAAGGAGTAGACGAGAAATAGAGGAAGAGAGTCAGGATACACGTCCATGTAAGTGTGCAAGAGTCATGAATCAGCACTTGTGTCAGTTCCAGCAATGGATCTGTAAGATACACAGAACTGGGCTAGAAATTTCAGTGCTGGCTGAACTTTCAAGGCTCATCAGCACTTTTTAGACACGTGAAACCCCAGATGGGGCTACAAGCTTTGAAGCAGTTTCCCATTGCAACAGTACCTATCTTGAAGGATGTATGAGTCCTAACAGAACAGAGAGTTCGAGGTCATTGGAATCTGATGCTACATTAAAACAGTTTCCCTGGTAACCAAGAGTAAAAGCAGCCTTCAAACAGTGCAAACATACAAATCTTTCACTTCTTACAGCTTTTCAATTAAAGAGGAGCAAACATACATTTAAACTATGAAGCGGTAAAAGCTTTCTAAAGTGCCCAACCAGGCATAGCAAATTCTAACTACAATACATAGCTAACTTAGATAAAAACACTGCCTGCAAAGTCTCAAGGTCAGCCATAAGACTCAGTGCAAAAAGAAAAGTCGTAACACAATAGGCTTTTACACTGCACTCAGCACAATTATTGTAAGGTTTCTGTTTGAGAATCTAGACACATTGGGGATGGTAGTTTTTTATCTCCACCATTGTTGTGAAATCCAAGCTCCTCTGCCTTTAAATATTTACTATGTGTGGTAGCAGTTTTAGAGCATCCTAGTTGTGCAGCAATGGCAGCATGGTCCCCAGAGGCCATGTGCAAAGCTTTGAGGTAGAACTTCTGCAGCAGCAACAGGTGAGGAAAAGCTCAGTTCCTTCCTTGTAGCAGGGAACAAGCCTGCTGCATAGTGCTTTAGGGTAAAAGCACAAAGTATTGGTGCCATCTGCTACCTGGAGTAAAAGCTTGATTTCACAATGCCTGGGGAACCACCAGTTAGAAGGGTGCACCCTGCTGAGAAAGCCCACTGTGGCAACACAAAAAGTTACCTCAGATGTAACTTCCCAGTGCTTGGGCTGGGAAACGAGACTCAAGGAGCAGAAAAGGCAGAGGTATTTCTGACAACACAACCTGCAGTGATGACGAGTGCACCTCCCTGATGCCAGAAGAGTTATACCTTTCACGCAGAGAGAAGTTGAAACAGTGTCTCGTTACTACTACTACTTCACATTATCAAAGAGATGTTATGAAGCTGAGTCCACAGCCTTAAATGTCAGTGTTGGGGTACACAATTTTGTATGCCAAGCCCTGTCACTGCAGTAGATGGGACTTTATGCTATGCAGGTGGTTTTTCCTCCAGGTGCGTATTCTTTACATATCTCGGGTATGAATTGGCTAGGAATATGGATACCCACCTGTGTAATAAGTACAGGCAAATTGCTAAAAATGAGAGTAGAAGTAGCCAGCTTCAGGCAGAATACAATATTTTTGTCCAATATTTAAATTTTATCATTAATAAGATGAGAGGGATTAGGGGATTATAGAGAAGCAGCAGACATGCTGTAAGAATAAGGTTCACTGCCATGATTAAAAGGCATTTGCCGGATTCCACGAAGACCCCCGTCTATGCATATGCATGTATATTTTACATTTTTATGGTAGATCACTCATCTTTCCCATCCTAAGGATTTCATGGCTTTATGTACATTCTTGTTACATTAGGAATCTGCAATAATGTTACCAATGAAATTGTCTATGAATAATACATTACTGCCTCACATAAAATAGTCAATGATTTCTGGAGGGATAATGAAAACTACTAGTACTTACTGGGTGTTCAGGCCTGGCAGCACATTGTTAATTAATTTATTTTAGTCTTTGTTAAATAAAATATACAGTTCATTCATCTCTAGTGTCATATATAATACAGCACCAGCGAAAACGGAAGCACCCTGAATGGTGTCGATAGCCTGTAGCTCATCTTGGCTGCAGCACAATTACAAGGGGATGCTGAGGATACATTGGTATTCCACACTGGAAGGCAGGAGCCACTGCTCAGCTTTCAGCTCATAAAACCTGGGTTTCATGAGTAGGGCAGAGTCTAAAACAGCCATAGTGGCCTCTGTTAGTCAAGCGAAACAAGCTAACAGGCATAATCAGCCCTATCTGCACAGGTAATAGGGGTACATTCAAATGGCCCAAGATGATTTAGAGGAAAGAGATGGAAGCCAGCTGGTGGATCCAAACCCACGTTTTGCCAGGAATGCTATTCCTACCTCTGCCATCTGCTAGGATGAGATGTGTCAGTGAATTGCTATATTTGACACCTTTTCAAATATTTAGGTAGCTTTTTTGTTCCACCTTTTAATGCTCAAGCAAATAACCCATTGACCTCTGCAAAGCCTGCCCAGGGAAAAGCCCACTGTCTAGCAAGTGCATCAGATCCTTGATGGCAAGTGGCAAGTTATATATTCAAAATACAACTATTCTTTTGTGTAATGATACAGCAAGGCACACACTACAGAATTGCCAAGTAGAAATCAACAAAAGAAAAAGTCTGGTTTGGAGGATTTAATTTTCCTCTCACAAAACAAAGACATACAGGAAACCCTATTGTACTAAACAGAGCTGGCTTTCTGGAGTACCTGCTTCTATTGTTTACTTTGCAGAATACCGCCTTTGAAAAAAAGCATTTTCATGTATACTGCACATTCCAAGGTTTATTAAAATTAATTAACATCCTAGTCTTGGCAGTGAATATTCTCTATCGGGGCTTAGAGCAGTTACTGACTTTCAGGTCCTGAAGAAATGACTGTGTGTGTTACACAAGAGAGTCCAGCAGAACCAGCTAACTCAAGTACTGTACAAATACAGAACAAAATCCTTCTCCAGACACTTACTCCTGACCTGCCAATAGCACACCTATAGAGATATGAAATTCTTGATGTCTGACTGCCATATACCTGGAAATGTGCAGACATTCCTATAACACTTGGGGGGAAAAAAGTGCTACCAAATCAAATAATACTCAGAGAAAAACTGACAATGATATGACTCTCCAACTATTACCAGACTCAAACCTTGCAATAATTATCTATACTCTTCACACACTCTTCCATTTGCTTACAGAGGATTAGAGTTGTTTGCTATAAAATATATTACAGTGTAAGCAACACCACCTTATTTCAAACAAATCCAGCCGACACTTCTGCCTCATTTGCTTCACCAATAGATAGTGTTTGCTAGAATGATTTGCAAGTAAAACCTTCTGAGAACCAAAGAAAGCTTTTCAGAGATGCCAGTTTAAATTTAAAAACTTTTAAAATTTGCTTGAGGCTCACAGACTTGTATAATTTTGCAATTTTGGCAGCGCTTCAAATTAAAAGAAATTCTGTGCTGATATAAATCAGAAGTTAGCTTAGGTTTCCAGGTTTTGCTTTTTTTTTTTTCCTTTCTCTGCTCTCTCCTTTTTATCATTACAAAAGTGGATTGAGATAAGAGATTAAAATTAGATACAAGGAATGACAGTCTCAGGGGGAAAAACCAAACATTTCAGACCCCCTCAAAAAGCATCTAAATGAAAATGTTGCATTTCTATTTAATCTTAAAATAACTCTTTTCAACTCATTCTCTCAAAGAAACAGGCAAAAAGCATGACAAAATCTGAAAGATTTTGTTCATTGTGTTCCTGTTTTTGTTCATAGTGCTCCTATCACAAAAGGTCAATAGTGCCTTATGAAGAAGAGGGTTAAGACCTTCATTCTCTTTTAATAAACTAATGCAGTGCCTTCAGCTGTTCCAATTGCCCTCTCATGTATGACACCTACAAAATATGCTTATAGAGGACATACTAAAATTTTCTAAGAAATGAATGCTTGGTGCTGATGACTTTTACTTCAATACCAGCAGACCTTCAGAAGTACAGAGACAATTCCTAGGGAATCCAATAACTCAAAGATGGATCTGTCCTGACCGAGCTAAAGCACTTGCGGAAGTGAATGCATATGTCCTGGGTCAGACCACTTTGGTTATCCTTACGTTCTTACCACTCTGACTCCCTTTGTAGCAGCAGAGTCTGTACTATTCCCTGTGAATCTTTATGTCATGATTCACATGAGGTGTTCAAGGACTGCCACTTTGAGAAAAAACTCATCACTAGTGGCTAAGCATGTGGGGATCAGTCTGAAAGGGTGAAAGCCGCTCTTAACAGCATCCGGGAAGACTGGACTGTTTAGAAACCAAGATTCCCAAGTCCAGGCATAAAGAAAACTCTGGTTCTTCCATGTCTAACACAGATGACCCATCACAGCCTGCTGCTAAGTTCTCACCAGCCAGGTTAGAAGGAGGCTGCAGAGAAAAACACTCCAGCCCAGCCCTCTCTTACAAAATAAACATAGAAGAATTTTACAGGAAAGAGAAAGGGTTAGGAATTGATTAGTGAAAGAACAAAGTGTAGTTTCCGTAAGAACAGAGAGAAAGAAGGAAGACAATCTTGTATCGAAATAGATGGAACACAGGCACTTGATTTGAACAACTTATTTTGAAGATACAGGAAATACTTTCAAGCATATATTGCCTAAGTAAAAACAAACAAATCAAACAAACCTCTGAACCAAAAATCAACAAAAAAACCCACAGGAAAAAACATTAACTTGAACAGAAATGTAAACCTCAAACAATGAACTAATTCAGCAGCAGTGAACTGATATACAGGATTTAATCCATAAGAAGAATGATTATGAACTTCCTTAAGAAACTGCAAAAGACTTACAACCTCTAAGTTAGCGGCTTACTAAACTGTGGCTGCCAGGGAAAATAATGGTAACTGCTTCTAACGTTTTCTTCTGTAGACAGATCTGTGATTCAGGAGCAGAAGAGAAAAGCAGCAACCAGAAAACCTTTGTGCTCTTCTGCTGTATTTCCACTTCACATTATTATTCCTTCTTTATATCATGGTGTACATGCAATCTCATTCCCTGGAAATATGAAACCTGCAGTCACTGTTTCTTAGAAGGCAAGGTTCTAAACACTCTAATCTCAATTTCCTTCTTTATGAATATAATCTCAATTTCTCTAGATAAGTCTTCACAACTCAGCTGCACTCTTCAAAGCAACAGGCTTTGTCACAAAGCTGAAAGTTTATAAAAATTTTCTGCTTTCCTTGAAAATCTCCTGACTCTCTGGGTAACTGGCCATCCTTCAAGTGCAAACTCAATGATCCTTAATACGTTAAGAGGGACTTTTCAATATTGGCTGGTGACACCAGTATTGAGAAGTACATGCTAGTGGTCTGCTTCATGCTGCAATCCACAAATCCCTCAGAAATTGGGTCCTTCCTGTATAAGCCTGAAGCTTGAAATGGCGATTATACAGCGCAGGACCGTAAAAGAGTATCAGGTCTGTTTTGGATCTTAAACACTGATATCTAAATCAGATACACTTTGAACTGGTGTCCTTCTATGACAAAGCCATAGTGAGGCTATAATTGTGGATGTTGTCTGCCTGGATTTAAGTAAAGCCTTTGACACCATTTCCCACAGCATTCCTGTGACAAAACTGGCTGCCCACAGCATGGACAGACGTACACTATGCTGAGTTACATGCTGGCTGGATGACAGACTCTAAAAAGTGGTGCTGAATGCTTTTTAACACTTGTGTGAAAGAACAGTCTTATTCTGCAGGTGGAGAAACTGGTGGGCATTAAAAAGGAGGTGTTTTGCCCCATGCCAAATAACAAACCAGTGGTCAACTGAGATTATTTAGCTGATCTCAGGGGTCTCCTGGTCTCCAGCCTACTTAGGTAAACTGCACTACTATACCAGAGCAATGTTGAAGTACATCTAATCCAGTAAATCCTTCTGGGTTGAGACTGTGGTAGTGCACAGGTGAGAGCCCATGGAATGGATCAGCATCTCTCGAGGAACCTCTTTTTTTCTGGTATAGATCCATGAGAAATGTATTTGAATGCTTTCCAAGGAAACGTGATACTGCCTGACTACATGCATTTCAGCAGGACCCCTTCACTGTCATCTTCTAAATCAATTTCTTTTGCTTGGTGCCAATGCAGCATATTAGTTTTTAAGTTGTTTTCTCACTGAATAAGGTATGGCAACTCTGAATTTTATTGGTTTAGAAGAAAGCTTTGAGAAGGAGAATAGTGGAGAGAAATATCAAAGCTATACTTCATATCACATATTGGTATTTCTTTCAACAGCAAAGGGGAAAAATTCATTCTTTATTTGGTGTTGTGATTTGTGGCACTTTCTGTGAGGCTCTGATAACGCAATTTGTAAGTTTGGCATTGGTAGTCTTCATCATTTAGTTCGTAAATATTCTGCTAGTATGCGTCTGTCCATGCATTAAAAAATATGCTGTCTTAAATATGTCAGCACAAGAGCAAACTTGAGGCTGTTGCATGGGACAGTGGTGGTTTCATGAGAGGAAATTACACACCACCAGCAAACATAGAGCTAGCTAGATATCCATAGAGATGAGTTCCGACTTTTGGGATAGCTTTGTGATTTGTTGTTTTCTTCTTATAAAACCTTAGCTTCCAAGAAAACAGTGATTACTCTAACAGATTCTTCTCTAGCCCTCAAAACACTATGGTTGCATGGCCGTCATTACAAAATTAGATTTTGAGACAAATAGCAAAAGTAAAAACCACTCCCAGAAGTACTTTACAGAGAAGGTCAAAGTCACCGGTCTCTTTGAAACACAGCCAGGTACAAAAGCCAAAGTGCAGCAAAACAAGTCACTCATGGCTGTTTAGCATCAAGCAGATCACACATTTCAGTGCTCTGCCCACTAGCCTGAAATCATATTGTTGGAAGGCCTGCATTTGCCATTACAAAAAAGTCAGTAAGCATCAGATTTACACTCCTGTTACAGGAAAGGGAAATGAAGATAATATTAACCTGTAGAGGACTTGAGTGAAACAGCTTAGGACCATAAAGTCAGGTTGTTATAGAAATGTATAGCATCGTACCAGCCCCTATAGTAGTCCTACAGAAAACACCATGCCAATATCCAAAACTACATGCCTTCAACACTGCAAATTTAACTGATTATAATTCCTAAAATGAAATATCTAGGTTGGATTTTCAAGGGACAGAAGACATTTGATATCAACTTCCAGTGGGCAGAATTCGACCCATTTCTGCTTTGATTTTCCTTTTTAAAGAATCTGCACTTCACAATTTGTGTGAACAGGCTTCGCTTCGGAGACAAAAGTCACTCTTGTGATATTCCAAGCGCATACAACCCTAGAGACTTATAAACGTCACTTGATGGCAATTTTCCCACTTGCGTGGCAAGCAAGAATTTTAACACAGAGACAAATGTTTGTGCTGTATTGCCTTCTCTGGTGACTTACAGGTGATGTTGGGCTGATACTAGCTGCACAATCTAAACTTTATATTTTAAAATGCTTTGAAAATGTACAATGGCGTGTAAACACCAAATAACATTGCTGTGTTTTAACAGCATTTAGCAGTATCTACGCACAACAGAACCAATCTATAATCATTTGGACAGTAGTGTTCTGTACTATGAGAAACAAATGGGAGCAATTAAACATCAGTTTTCAAAATAATTAATATTATCTAATTTCCATCTAATTCTAACCGACTAGCTTGCCTCTTTCTTGTAACAACAATTCACGCCCAACTGATAAACAAAATGCTCTCTAGCACAAAAGTATGGAGATAATGTACTGTAACAAAATACTGTAATATCTAATGGCAAGTGTTCAAGGCTCTCTTTTATTTGCAACTATTATCATAAACATATATCCAATATCCTTAAGTGCTGCTTGTGCTGTATAAGGGGGTATTAAACTTATTTGAGCTCTTCGTAAGTAAATTTTAAAGGACATAAAACAACCCCCAAAGAAAATAGTTCTTCGGGAGAGATAACTTCCTTATCTCTTTAAGTAACCTATATTCACTGTAACAGTATCTAAGCAGCATTGCCATCCAGCACCAGCTATGTTGCTAACTGGTGTGGATTTAACTACTCCATCATTTGTGACTGTCTGTGCTACATTACCTGCTGTTCTACATTTCTCCCCACATTGCATCACCTGTTTGTTCACCTGCTGCACACTGCCAACATCCTAGAACATGAGATGTTGGAGGACTAGAATGCCTGTGCACTGCTTGACTGCACAGAACCAACTGTTTTGATATTCTAGTGCCTCCCAGGGCTCCTCAAGAGCTGCAGCACCCAGAGCGTAGACAGCAGTAACACTGTCACTTCACATCTCTGTACTCAAACAGTTTCAGCGAAATCCATGAAGCACAACAGGGCTACTCTGTGAACACTGATTAAAACACCTGCAAGATCTTTGTTTTGATTGCCCTATAAGGCCTCCAGACTGAGACAATTAGCAGCAGGCTTTAGCGACTCATGAAGCATCATTCCAAGCTCTTCTTCAATGACAAGCTAAGCTATGCTGGATTGTATATGTACTGCTAACTATACAGAGACTGTAACAGACCAATAGGACCAGTCCTTCTCAGTACTTCAGTACTAACATTAACTTACATTTTAAGCTCATATTTCCTCAATACCCTAGAAGATTAAGGCACATACATATATATGCGCTTTGTTTTTCCTACCTGATTTCACTTGCTGCTAAACTTTAACATGCAAGCCACATCTGAGCCCTGCAGCCCAGGTGCTGGAGACATTTGGTTTGGGACCAGTTCCATACTGTATTTTCCTGAGCTACATAGGATATATACACATAGAATGGAAGAGAAAAAACGATCACAGTTTTACATTACTGAAGCTTGTTCTGAGCCAACATGGGTATTTCTGCTGCACAGGACAGGGCCACAGAGCTGTACCCTCGGGGAAGTTTCCTGTTCCCACAGACCCCTTGTGTACAAAAAATCTCCCTGCTGCAAGAGATTCATAATTTAAAGAGAAATGGCAACTAAGTCATTTCTGAATGTGACACTTATGAACTGAAACCATTCTCATCCCCATAAAAGGATTATCTGTCAATAAGTCTATCACGTGTGACATCGTGCTCCCATGAAGGCAGGCCCACTGAAAACAAATAAAAAGCTCTTTTAATGATTCTTCATTGCCTACAGGGGAGCAATTAAGCAATTTATTCCTGTTAACCACTTGAACAAGGTCTCAGATTTTCCTTCCGTGCTCCTGTGCAAGTAAGATACCTACGTGTGCTCGGGTGTCTTAGTTGGTTGAGTTGGAATAGAATTATTTTTGTCCCGAGATTTTACTTTTCAGTTAAGTCTTTTCTAAGTAACTGCACATTCTGAAGATAATCAAAATCTGAATCCCTAAATGCCATTATTTGTTCTATCACACCACTTCTCCCTTCATGTCTACATCAGTCATCCATGGTCACACTAGCACGCTAGGGGGACAACACAGTGGAGACTAGGGTCTGCAAAGATTGTAGATAGTCTATATGCTGAATTGAGCTGGGCTTTGCCATGTTCAAATACACTTTTGTTTAATATATACAGTGTTCAGAAATTATCAGGGCTGAAAAAACATGCACTTTACTGCTTCTCCAATCCATGGTACCAGCCGGCGCCGGGGTTGGGTCGGAGCTGTGGGGCCGTGCGAAGGGTGGTGGGCCTGCCGCGCTCCCTCTGTCCTACCTCCGATGGGGGAAGTGGGGCTGGTGGTAGTGGAGCTGTGGCAAGTAATGGCTAGCAGTCTTCCCCGCTACCTACCTGAGGCAAAACGGTGGCCCAGGAAAGTGGGGCCACCACCCCTACGTCGTCTGTGGGAGGGCTACAGGGCCGCTGTGTCCCCTCCATCCCATCTCCCTTCTTCCCCCCAACCCTGGCAAGCTGGTGTGGAGGGTGCCAGAGCCGAAGCCCCATATCGGGAGGAAGACCCCAGCCAAAAGAGGCAGAGCCACCATGATCAGCCCCTTTTATCTTGTCACCTAGCCTACACCCCACTCAGGGCAGGTACCTGGGACAATTCTCTTAAAGAAAAATGCATCTTTTTCCTCATGAAAGCACAAATCTATACATCTGAAAATTCTGGTAATTTTCAAACTACAACACTGCTGAAGATAAATGAGCTATATTATTTAGGTAATATCTCCTCCATCTCAGTAAAGAGTGCTAAATGGGGTATGAATATGTGTACAGCCAACTGACAGTAGTACATATTCATTTTTGAAGAAAGAAAAAAGTAATAGAATAATGCTATACCCAGGCTTTTTAGCACAGTTCACATTAAGGGTGGAATTGCATTCTATAATTATTTCCATTATATGCTTTTATTTGGAAAGGTTAAGAACTCAGCTATTAAAATACATTCTTGGATGCAATTTCACAGGTAGAACATTCCAGTGTGAAAAATCAGCATTAAATATAAGGAATTGTTGTAATGTTTTACATCAGAATTCAGCACAAAACTATTATCAGGCTTTTCCATTTCTTTAAATAAAAAACATCAGATGTCTGTGTTCATAGTAAAGCTCTTAATGAATAAACTACCAGTAGCTAATGAAGTACACACCAGGGCAAAAATGACAATTACCACACATGTAAAAAATACTGTCCCTCCTCCACTGTGCATATTGCTTAGTTAGCTCAAGTTTCAGGAGGCAGGATGAAGAAAAACCAACAGAGAAGATATTAAGATATATTCTCTGGGCTGTGGTTCAAGATTATGGCATTTGTTGTCTTTTCTTCTGACAGAACATGGACACTTGGAAAAGTCTGACAACAGAGAGAAGTTGCAAGAGTACCACACCCAGTCTATTTAAAGCCAGACACAGTCTCTAACTTCTCTCTTAACACAAAGATAATGCTACAGCTTGAGACTGTTTGAACACACAGAAAGTGTTCAAACTCTAACATAAATACAGCAACCATTGGACTGACAAACACAGCAAACACCAGACAACAGAGCACTGAGTGCTCAGCAGAGCCACAAGGTGCTGACATAAATAGAGAAAGCTCTGATCATATGAACGAATTGACTGGAAAGTTTGTTTCCAAGTGTTGAGTGAACTTTAAAATATGACCTCTGATGATTCTACCTTTAACTATAAAGACAACAATATGCAACAACAAAAAAGATTAAATATTTCCACTATGTCTTATGATAAAATCCCAACATCTGTTTATACTGTTATGTTCCAAACTATTCAAGTGAGAGCAATAAAGACAAATTTCATTTCAGCAGGATCCCTTTAATTAGGCTGCAATGAGCTTTGCCCTGCTAGAAGTTTATAGCAAATTTTGTGGAAAATGCTTTATACGTTTCTATTTAGTCTTACTCCATTCCCATACAAATAACCCATAAAGTACTTTAAAAGCTAACCATTATAGGGTAGTGGTGTTCAGCAAGTCTTAATACTCAGCTGGCAGTGCTCTCATGGGGATAAAACACTTCCCAAACCAGTACCACTTATAATTTACAGAGAAGGGAAAAGGCTTATCTCCATTAGAAAGGTGCAATAGGTGAACTTAATTTAGGTCATTCAGCTGAGGCAATTAACAGTCCTGCAGGTTGCAAGAGGTCCTGATGCCCAGCTTGTTTCCAATGTCCAAAGATCTCAACAGCATCCCCTTGCAAGTGAGAGAAACAAAGGCAATTTGACAGGTGAAGTATTTTGATAGAAGTACCCAGCTCTTTCTTTGCAGTAGAGCCTAGAACTGCAAGTCTAGTGGCCAGAACACCATTATCAGCTTTCCCTAATGGAAGTCTTCTGTGAGAAGGGAAGAAGGAGCAAAATAAAGGCTGAGCTCCTATAGTTACAGATGTTTCATATTATGGCCATTGATTTGGTTACAAGCTAGTTTAGCCTCCCATCTAACAGGATAGTAGCTCTGAATCAGTTATGCACCTTGGTGATAAGCTAAAGCCACATGGACAATGAAGGATAGCAAAGGCTGCAGCAGGAAAGAGAAGAGTAGGACTGTTAAAAAGCAATGCATGCTTCAATATACACAAAATTCAGGCCTCTTATTTGAAAATGTAAAAACAGGTTCTAAAGTCTCCCCAACAGACAATCTCTGGTCCATGAAAAGTCAAGTGACTCTCAAGTCTCAGAACTCCCACCCCTGCATTGAACAAGAGCAGTAAGAAGAAAAGAGGCAATTCATAACATCTTAATTCTCAAGTCTTTATGTCACACCAAAATCTGCATTACATTCACAGGCAGGAAGGCCCCAGATTCTAGTGGGAACATAAGTATTGGAGGACAGAGTTTGTCTCCACAGATACAAATTTGGTGGAAAGCAGAAATATTTAGTTCTCAATTTTTGTAGTTGTTTGGAGTGGTGTCTTTCTAGCACTCAAGATGACTTGTATGACTGCAAGTATACTTGGATCTTAAAAATAAAAGCCTTTCCCTATGCATCATAACACTCAGCACAGAGAAAACAACAAGCCATTCTTGGAAACAGCACTACGAGCTACAGTGCCCGACTTAGCACAGAAGAGAAGGGAAGACACGAGGGAGAGAAGAAGGTTGGGAAGAGTGATGCTAAATGCTTTAGAAAATTGTTTATTCGTCCTTACAAGACAAGATAACCAAAAACGTGAGACCGAAATGTTGATGCCCATAGAAATAATAAAAGTCAATGTCTAACAGCTGTCTTTCTGGCTGCCACCTGAAACTAAATCTACATAAAATCACAACACAACAGGAAATCTACTCCATGACAGTAAATTACAGCAGTGAATGGAAACAGAGATAGATAAATAAACATAGGTCAGGAATTAAGGCCTGAAGGACAATTAGTCACTGTAGAAACAGACAAAGTAGGCAGACTACATGAAGTTAGTGAAGTTAGAGAAAAGTATCTAACTGCAGCAAAGCTGTACCTGTGGTCCCAAGGCAGGAGGCAAAGGAACAATATTTTGCTTCACTATTGTCATCAAATGCAGTTCTTTTTCTAAGCACTTGCAGACCAGACTTTCAGCATGAAATTAAGAAGTACATCTTTCAAGTCTATTTGGTCCTGAAGGCCACTGCTGATGCACAGATTGAAGGGACAGCACATAGGTTAAAGTGAGGAAAAGAAGTGAGAGGCAGGTGTTAGTCGTGTTTCACAGGGATACTACAGAGTTTGTCGCCTGTCAGAAATTTAGTTTAGAGAGAAGGCAACACCCACACCATCCTATTCCCTTTCAAATAACAACTGCGAAAAATTGTGGTCATAAAAATTACGATCCTGCTTCTTAATAAAGGACTAATAAAGGAAGTTAAAGTACTATTATTTAAATCTTAATGCTGTCATTAATTTTTCTGGCAGTCTCATCTATGTCTTCTCTGTTTAACACCAAGCTTTCTCAAGGATGCAGTTTCTTGAGTTTCAAAAGCCTGTGTCACTTCACCTTCCGAACCCTAAATGCACATACTGACCAAGAGATGTGCAAGACCAAGATAGATGCCTGTTCCATCTTAGAGGATCAATACATGTCAGCACTGAATTTGGGTGGATCACTTTAAAAAAACCTAATTAAACATTACAAAAGATATTTAAGGCTATGAAAACTTGAACGAGAGTGAAGTCTGCCCAACTTCAGAAGAATTTCTCTCTTAAAAAACATGATGACTAGTCATGCAGCAACATTCAAAAGATCCCAGCTGTGATATTTCCTGTCCTAGAGAAACCAGCTCTGGAGCTACACAACAATGCTTACTCCTTCACATGTGTTGCAGTCCTCATCACAGAGGCAAACTGAATTTTTTCATCATCCAAATACAAGACAGTTGTTCCAAACATGCATATACACTATCAGTACATGGTATGAAAGAAAACAATTTAGCAGGAGCTTCTGCAGTGAAAAGATAGCTTAAAAGTACATTAATCTACATAACTGTTCCTCAAAAGTCATAAAACAAGCAAAGAGATACAACACAACCAACCAGATTTATTTAAAGGCCTCTCTTTTAAAATGTTGCTGGTTTTTAACAGTTCTGTGTCATAAAGGTTGACAGGAACACAGCAAAACTGGTTGCAGCAAACTCTAACCCAAAAGGTAGAGACTAAAGAAATATATTGTGGGTCACTTGAAGACTAGCTATAACTTGTTCGGAAAGAAATGAGATATAACTAAACCTGTCTCGTTATTCACAACCACATTCTACATCTCTTACAAGAAAGCAGTGGTGAGTACTTTGCCTTAATCCATTGCAGGAGAACTATGTTACAGCTCTTGTGAAAAGCTGGATATTGATTGCAGAACTTTTAACTCTTAAACAGATAGGGTTTTTTTAAACCACAGTCCCTTAAAAATTAGGACAAGAGGATTATTAGGGAAGAGTCAGCATGGCTTCACCAACCTCATAGCCTTTTATGAGGACAAAAAGGCTATAACCAGGTGGATAGATGATAGCAGAGCAGTGGATGTGGTCTACCTTGACTTCAGTAAAGCATTTGACACAGCATCCTCACAGCCAAACTGAGGCAGGGTGGTCTAGATGACTGGGTAGCGAGGTTAATTGTGAACTGGCTGCAGGAGAGAAGCCAGAGGGTAGTGGTCAATTGCACAGAGTCTAGTTGAGTCTAGTTGGAGGCCTGTATCTAGTGGAGTCCCCCATGGGTCAGTACTGGGACCAGTACTGGACACCCCAACACAAGAAAGGCATGGAACTGTTAAAATGAGCCCAAAGAGAGGTCATAGGGATGATCAGAGGGCTAGAGCAAGTCTGCTTTGGGGACAGGCTGAGAGAGTTGGGGCTGCTCAGCCTGAAGAAGAGAAGGGTCTGGGGGGGCCTTATAAGTAGCCTTTCAGTACCTGAAGGAGGCTATAGGAAAGGTAGAGAGAGACATTTTATGAGGGACTCTAGTGAAAGGACAAGGAGAAAAGGTTTCAAGCTAAAGGAGGGCAGGTATAGATTAGATCTTGGGAAGAAATTCCTCACTGTGAGGGTGGTGAGGCACTGGAACATGTTGCCCACAGGGGTTGTGCATGCAACCTCCCTGGAAGCGTTCAAAGGCCAGGCTGGATGGGGCTGTGGGCAAACTAGTCTATTGAGAGGTGTCCCTGCCCATGGCATTTGTTTTGGAACTACCTGATCTCTGAAATTCCTTCCAACCTGAGCCATTCTGTGACTCTATGATACTATAGCACCAACCAGAGAAGCTCACACCACACAACATCATTGATCACATGCTGGGGTGTTTCTATGTGCAGGCTGAAAGCACATACCTAGCTATTGCACACACCCCCAGATATAGAATAAGAATGGACCAATGTACACGGACCTTTAACTCTGACAAGGTAAACCAGTATTGTAGGAATTTTGTGCATTGCTGAGCTAAAGCAAAGGACAGCGTTTCCCTAGGGCTCACTTGCTATAAAGACAAACAAACAAGCAATTTTGTTCTGCATTTTGCAGTGACATGTCTGGGAAAGGGATGATTGCTGTGGCAATGATCAGCAGAGTAAGGGAATACACACAGAGCAAGACCACATTACTTAGCAAGAGGGTTGCTCACAGGGTGTGTCTGCTTTCCTGTCAAATGAGTGTTTCAGGCAGGGGGTATAAGAGCAAACTGAACAGCCTAGTAGACTGATGATGCCAAGAAGGCCAATGGCATCCTGGCTTATACTAGAAATAGTGTGGCCAGCAGGAGTAGAGCGGTTATTGTCTCCCTATATTAGGCACTGGTGAGGCCACATCTTGAGTACTGTGTCCAGTTTTGGGCACCTCAAAACAAGAGAGATGTGGAGGTGCTGGAGTGGGTGCAGAGGAGGGCAACTAAGCTGGTGAAGGGCTTGGAGAATAAATCT
>JAOXOE010043507.1:0-38435 GCA_028565055.1 Phoeniculus purpureus | reverse complement strand
AGAGTGCTGGTGATAAATTCCTGAACTGCAAAGTAGCTATAGCTTCTACAAACAAAACCTACGATGGCAAACACAAGTGCAAATTCCCAGGTAAACAGCATAACTGAGGATGCAAATCTTAATAGAAGGCATCCCTTCTCAAGGGGACAGCTGGTCTGCCCCTGGAGCGCGTTGATGTTTCAGGTTCATCCCCAAAATTAGGTGAGTTGTAGCAGTAATATTTATACTCCATTACTAACAGTTGTTTTAAATGCGTAGGTAGGACTGTTGTGAAAGTACCATTCACTCTGTCAGCAGTCATTGAAAGGGAAACCTGAACCAGACCCAGCACCTTTTGTGTTATATCCTGGAAATCTGTGCAAGGCATTTGCAGCCTTACCAGACTTTGTATAAGAACACAGTTTCAGACAGACCTAGCCTTTGCATAAGAGACCCCCTGGGGTTCTACCAGGAAGACTGCTCAGATCAGACTGTCATGTTTTTAATGGGCCATTACCTGTCCTTTGTCAGCAGCTCTTGAGCTTTCAGGTTACCTGATGCCAACAGTCCCATGCTGCATTTGTCTGGAAAGATGATTTTGTCTTAGCAGATTAAATTCTACAGCAAGGAAATAGAGTAGCTCCTGCTATTCACATACATTGCTGTTAAGCTGACTGACTAATGCGTATAGTATCATACCCTGAAATCATGGTCCCTGACTGACATATAAAAAATATGATGACTTCTCCTCAGAGAGTAAGATGCTATCAGAGTGTGCACATCAGCATGAAAACGAAGTAAGGCTCTCACTTCTTTAATGCATCTGTGACTTAAAAACCCAACATTTGAAAGAACCTGCATGACTTGAACATAACTTCTAACTGGATTTATCTGGATTTCCTTTTGCACTTAATACATTTTATATACTTAATACAATATTCTTGTTTTAAATGTCACTGTAAGGCATAAAAATGATGGCTAAATACACAATATAGGGTACAATATGACAAAAACCTAGTATATAAACAATAAAGGGTATATATATATGTATAAAGATACAATATAAGGTATAATATGATAAAAACTTATGGATGGAAAACAATGTGTGTATAGAAAAATGTTTCTTTTCATACTAAGCAATAATACAAATAAATACACATTTAGATAATAAAGCTCTATGAAATGAAGACTAATGCTTTCAGTGATGCCAAACAGTTTAGTTTTGGAATAGCCTCTTACAAAGAATTAAGGCGGCTAGCAGAATTAAGCATGTAATCAAATTAGATAACACTAGACATAATGAAGTTTGAAAAATGTTTTGAGCACATGCGCTTTCTTCTCTGTTTTGGATGTTTGAAGGAGGTCAGTAGCCTAATACTATAATCTCAGCATATCACTCTTTTGTTTCTAAAATTGTATTTTTTAAACCCTGCAAAGTGCTCTTCACACACGTGTCACTTAATATAGTATGATTTTAGAGATTTTCCTGGTTTTGTATTGAAACCACCTTTAAGTCTAGTTGGAACATAATGACTTCTTATATTTTATGACACAGCAAATTTAGAAGTTTTTCATCTCAAAATGAGTCTCGGTAACTTTTTAGAGCTCTTCGTAATGGTTAACTCCTGTAGAAGAGTAAAGGTGAGCTGCACTTCTAAAAGGAATACAAATCTGGCTTCCCTTGAACTGTGCAGATAAATCAATTGCCTCAAGTATAAAAGTTTTTCAACTATGAAAATAATTCAAATTATTCATGTTTATATCAGATTTATTTCCCCACAACCTGGCAGAAAAGACTAAGAAGCAGAACAATGATTTATTGTGAATTAATTTAACATCAGAAGATTTAGTATCGGGCTGTTTGAACTTCTATTATATATGAAGGATTAAAAAAGATTGATTCCTAATATAGATTACTTTTGAACAGCATAAAATCAAAGATTGTAATTTAGATATAAAGCAGATTGTCTTTGTGTTTGAAATACAGGAATATGGCAAACAATTATGAAGTGATAACTGATGTCTGGTCTAGTTAGGAATTAACATTTTGAGTGCACTGTAGCACTGAATATTTGAAGTTATAAGCTAAAAATTGTGGTAAATAGAACTGTATCAGCTCAGTTCAATCAATGATTGATTGGTTGCCGACGTGCATAAATGTGGTGTTGATGCATACATCAGCAGCCTTCAGCATTTACAGCCCCCAAAACAAGACTTTCAAAGACATTTTTTTATATCCAGACCAGCTGATGCAGTTAGAACAACACATGAGATTTTTGGGGTTTTAAAGGGAAAACTAATTAAAACAAATCCTTACAGTCAAGAAATATTGTCTCTTATTTAGAACAGATGCACTGCAATCAGAAGGCCTCCATGTCTTACACAACTTTCTACAGTGCGTTTTCTGAAGTCTTTGAAGGTAGGCATGTTGTTCTGTGAGCTTTATTAACAGGGTAGTGCAATGTTCATGTTACATCATTTCCCACCATATGTTTTTAAAAGTAAAAGCAGTACTATCAATATGATACTGCTCTGATTCACCTCTCAGGCTCCTTTTACTGTAAACCATATAACATTATTTAAAAAGGAGGAACATCAGAGGTTACTGACTTCTGATGCGAAGACTAACATTAATGATGGCTTCAGAGAGCTCAAATGCATTTAATTTCTGTTTTTAGTCTCCTTCTTGCATACTCAACCATTTGAGAGTATAAATTTGGATGAACACAAACTCACTAGATTTAGAAAAAGTCCTTTTCAGAGAATACAAATCTTTCTTACATTATGGTGAATATGATCTGCTCTCATGGAGCAATCTAGTGACTGCCAGAGCAACTTTCAGTGAAAGTGTTCATCTTGGATCAGGTATTGGGAGATGCAGCAAAGATCATCATTTTCCATAGAACAATATGCTAAGTCAGAGTCACATACGCTAGTGACATCTTCACCAAATCATGAGTCTGTGAGTAAAATAAAGTGGGAGCAGTGGTAGGTGTGTAAAAAGCACACTAGATACTTCAGCAGAATAGAATTAATTTTATATTGTATTTAAAAAAAAAATTAATAGCCAAAACATTGAGGTTTATTTTGGGAAATTCTGATTGTAACATTCTCCTCAATTCCAAACACTGGTGGTTTCCTTCCAGTAGTGATCTTCCATTGGAGAGCCCCTCACTTATGCCTTTCCCTCCCCAGTTCAGCAAACAAAGAACAGAACAAATGACTGTCATTATTTGCATATCTTCACATAACTTGTCTTCCGACAAAAGGGTTTCCAAAATGCCTAATCTGCTCCCTTGATTTATTGAGGTGATTATGGTCTACTTCAAAATAAAAGACTTTATTTTGCTGTCTGTAATAGGAGTTGCATTTACTCATAGAAGCTTGCAAAATTTACGAGAACTGATTTGAGGTTAGTCTTAAAATTCTGTCTTCTAATATAGGATTTGGTTTTCTTCATTCAAAATCTGTCAGTCCTTTCTGTTTTTAGATTTAGCTTTAACCAAAGGCAAAATAGACTAAAAGAAAGAGGGTAATCAAATTAAACTTACAAAGTGCATTTTGAAAGAAGGCATAGTGAAGGTCTGTTCTGCATCATGAAATATTAGTATCAGAATGGCAGCTAAAGAAATAGCCCTGCACCAAGTCAGACTTCCTAAAAACTTGAAGGCTCAGACATATTGATGGGAATTTTATAAAGGACTATAAATTCTATAATGAATATGCATTGAGCTGACAGTACAATGTACATTATGACTACTCATTTTTATCCAAGCTAAAAGCAAAGTAGTGAGTGCTCTATTTACTGAAGACATGCCACAGCAGATGCCACAATATTTGGAACTTGCTCAGGTCTATGTATAAAAAGTTTGAATAACCTCATTACCAGTATCGAGCTAATTATAGCTTTGAAGCAACTAAAATGCAAGCAGGATGATCAGGAAACAGATCAAGCTCTATGTGTGCTTACTGGTTCTAATTTTCCATTTTATGTGCATGTTCAATCACTTTGACAGTCCTACTGACTTTTCACCATCAGACAATGCAGCTCATTTACCGTTTGCAATTGTATCAGTTGTCCTTTGTTTTTGGTGATATCTTTGATCTCATAGGTCTGTAGAATAAATGGAGCACTCTGCACTGGACATCCACAGGTGTGCTGTGCCCCTTGCAGTCCCATATTAACATTCCGTAGCCTTTTTGCTTCTCTTTAGATTACAACGAATGAAAGAAGCACATTTGCGTGTTGTCTTCCTTTCCTAGTGCTTGCTGATTGAGGGGACTATAATGGCTTTTTCACTGAGCAACAGTCTGTGCAGACTTTATCCTAACTAGGGGAATGACAGTTTTTCTCTGCCACAAGTAAACTGCTGTTGGCTATGATAGATGATGACTCTTAGGGGTAATGGATTACAGCCTGTAAAACAAATCCTTTTGATATATTTAGCCGTTTTATTTGAGTCTGCACAAACTCGACAAATGCAACCTGAAACTGTTTCAGCAGAAGGCAAAGCAGCAGAAAGCTTCATACACGGCTCCAGGTAACTATATATTTTGCTCATTTTTTTCAGGTAACATTGAGGGGCAAGTGCAAAGGATATTTTTCAGTAATTTGTGCAGAGGTCTGCCCCTGTATGAGTGCTGCAACTGGTGTGGGCTGTTATGGTAACACCTATGACTCCCTGTTATATTGATGTACTGTGCTGGTAGCACCGGTAAGTACTTTTCTTACTTCTTTATTGGGATATGGAGCCCACGTTACACTAAAGACCTTGGGTTTGTGAAAAGAGGAAACACACCTTATATGCAAAGTCAGAAGTTCACTGCTTGCATAATTGGAATCTTAGCAGTCTAATTCAAGGATCAGTGCTAAGCCATGAGTATTGCTGCAGAAATAGAAAGAATGCATCTGTAAAGAAAAGATTCCAGTAATGATAATAATGCCTTGAAACTTGTTATACATCTGCTTCATATTTTCTACCCCTTTGCCTGATTTTCTACTCACTCTTCTTCTGCTCCTCAGAGTCATAAACACGCTGTTTTCATCATTCCTGTTTGGAATGTTGTAGGAATCTGTTGGCATCTGGAATACTCTACTGGGATTATTAGGATGCCCATGTTGATGATTTCTTGTTCCTCAACGTAGGATCCTTTCAGGGTCATTTCTGTGTGTTTCCTAACGTACCTTTACACCATATTTCTCGCATGATCTGCAGACTTGTCTCACTTGAACTTACTATGCACGTTGCCTGTCTCTTTGCTCTCTGTTATCCCCAAAACCTGTTTTGTCAAAATCCAGTCCTATCTTTCTGTAATTGATCACTGGTGATTTTACAGCTATCGGGTCTCTAGTACCAGCCTTTGCCCTGGCTCTTGCAATCCCATTTCTGTGCTTCTTGTATTTCTCAGCACTACAAGATGAGAGCCCTGAACAGCAGAAGAACTCAGAAACCCCCAAACATCCATACTACTGATGCACTGCTGAGTCACAGCTTCATGGTCAAATATTCAGCTTGGAAGGAACAACTCGCTCATCTTGTGGTGAGAACAGGTGGAAGCAGGTCCCTACATCTTCTATGTCCTCAGGTGTTTCTTCTGTTGAAGGAAAGAAATTGGGATGAGGGGGACTCTCATAAAAAATCAGAATTACAGGTAGCAAGCACTGCCTCCTCTCTGCCAGCACACACATGGTATCGCAGGCCAGGTGATGCCCACGTTGGCAGAGTGTGGAGCTGAGGACTAGGATAGATGAAATGGGAGAGATATGGCTGTGAAACAACTGGGCGCAGAAACAGCAGAATGTCTTGGATCCAGATTTTAGTTATCGCACCCTAGAATTCAGCAAAAATTGAATCTCCATGGAGATTAAAGGAGAGTCAGAGAATCTGAAGGATGCATGCCTTTATTCCTTGGAGAGGGCAGGAGGAATGAAAGAAGATGTCATGGAGTGCTTAGACGTGAAGAAGCTGAGAGCCTTTTTTTTCTGGAAAGACTCGCAGTGCCGGTTGTGTGCAGAAGACACAATATGCTGTAAACTGCTGACAAGAAGCTTGTGATTCCTGTCGTGAAGCACTTGTATATCAAAGAACAAAAATGAGAGCCCAGCAAGCACACAAGGATTCAGTGTATTTCAGCAAAGAAACACTTTGTTGAGGTGTGTTAAAGGTGGTTAAGCAGCAGTGACAGGTTGAAGTGTTTTGGGAGATTAATATAAAGTGAAAGCATCTTATTCTTCATTTCAGTCCATTCTGTAGAAAACAAGTAGCTTTGAGAAGGATGAGAAATTTTGATTTGCAGTACCAGGTGTAGAAGCAAAAACAAAGACTGGATTGCTGGAAATGTCTGTGTAGTGTTTACCCTTTCGTTTTGTTCTTTATTTTTTCTCTGCTTTCCTTTCCATTTGTGTTCCCAAAGAATCTTTATTCCCTGTCGTCAGCAGTTCAAAGAAGGTAACATTTACCTTGAATCACTGGATGGATAGAGCTGAATATTCTGAAAGAACAAACTGGGCCAGGATTTAAAAAATTTAATTTGAAGTGAGAAATTTTAAGTGAGAAAAAAAAATGTTCATCAGCCTGAAGTGGGAACTTCTATTTTTTCCACCAGAGTTTTATTTCATAAGACATGTTGAATTCTTTGGTCTGGTCCCATATAGAAAAGAAACAAAATCAATCCAACTGAACAATTTCCCGCTAACCCAAGAATCCAATTCTCTACCGTTTGTCCCTTAGGTTCAAATTATGTTGGTACAAAAAAGGTAAATCATTGCCTTGGAAATAGTAATTTGCTACAAGATTTTTCTTTATTTTTCAACATGTTAATACTCAGTAGCTATTTTGATCCTGACACTTCTTCACAGTGAGGGTGACAGAGCACTGGAACAGGCTGCCCAGGGGGGTTGTGGAGTCTCCTCCTCTGCAGATGTTTAAAACCCACCTGGATATGTTCCTGTGTGACTGGATCTAGGTGCTCCTGCTGTGGCAGGGGGACTTGACCCAATGATCTTTCGAGGTCCCTTCCAATCCCTAAAATGTTCTGTGATTCTGTGATTATTTGTTTTCTGTTGAATTTAAAGTAATTTTAAAATAATTTTCTAAGAGCATTTGAGCAAAAACAATTACAAAAAGATTTGTGTTGAAATCTGAACAGGTTTTTGAGTCCACAGGAACATAAATTTAAAAATAACTTTATTTCAAATTCCTTTATAGACACTTCCATGATTTCCACATCTCCTCAACTCCGTTGCTTTCGAAGTTTGAGTTCTTCAAGCTTAACTTATAACTGATATCTTAAAAGTTACAACCCTTGATTTTTAAGAAAGTTCAGGGAGTGTCACAAAACGCATGCATAAACATTTTTAAATTTTGCTTTACTGGAAAGAACTCTGTTGTGAGAGAGACACCGAAAAAAGGGGCAGCAAACTGAAATATTGCTTATTTGAAGATGGGTTTTGGTGCGTGTCTGTGCGCTACAGTATGCTGGTGTCTCCTTGGTTGGTCCATTGGGGCTTGGCAGCCTCTACAGCAATTTCTACAACAAGGAAAAGTCTTGAAAATGTGCCTCAAAAATTTGATCTTCATTATGTGCACATTACTCCGTCCAGAGGGTTACTCTTCTGGCATGCCGAATGTTTGGAAAATAAAGTATGCTTTATGGGAGGATGAGCTGCCAAAGATGCTGGTACAGCATTTGCACCACCCTCTGCCTTGGAATAGCTATCAAATGGGATAGAGACATCCAGGCTGTGGAGAAATAACACTGAACAACAAGCATCAAACTTGTGCCTGGAGCACAGAGTCTGGCCCATTTGGTCATCCAGATGCCTGCTGCAGGTACCGACATGGGCAGCTACCTGAAACAGTTGTTGGGAAGTCTGAAGGATACTAGGGCAGCCTGTCCCAGGCATTGGCCAAGGAGTTAAGAACATAGAAAATCAAGGGAGATTTATCAAAACCCACAGTCCACTGAAATAAATGCTGACAAATCAGCATTTTCTGGAGGAAAAACAGAAAAAGACAGACATTTACATTCCTTTATAATACATAAATTAATTTTATTTATTATAAAGCAGTCTTTACAATAAATAATAAGACTCTGTGGTAGTCTTTGGCGTGGCATGTCAGAAATGCAATCTTTCTTTGACATGTTTGTGTCCACTTCCACTTAGTTCAGCAGTCATCCAGTGCAACAAGAATAGCAGCATCTACATGTGGAAATTATCTCAGTCTCAATTTTAAACACTGAGAGCATAAAATCAAACTTGTCTAGAGCACAGAGATCAACGGTGAAATGCATGGAACGAGGCAGTCCCATCTGTACCCCAGGAAAATCTCATGCCAGAGCAGGGGACTGTGGAGATGGCCCCAAGGAGACAAGGTGGATAACTTATCCTGAAGGCAGCTTGTTGGATTTGAGGCAGAAAAAGCTGGGCTGGAGCAGTCATGTACTGGGATGATGCAGCCCATGGAAAAACCATGCTGTGTTTTGGTGATAAGCTTTTTTTCCCTGTTGTTTGAATTACATGTACATTGCTTTTCCCCAAACTGAGCCTGTCCTTTTATTTTTCATTCGCATCTCACAAGAAGGCAAGTGACCTCCCTATTGTTTTCAGCTCACTAGCATTTTTGATGAATTAGTTAATTCACCCTGGACCTGGTCATTGTGAACTAATGATGACAAGTGCACAACTTCTGGCAGCTTACAGTCAACCCATTACCCTTTTCCAAGTTCATTCCTTAACTGGTTGGATTTTAGTAGAGGGGTTGAGTTAACCACTTAGTCAGAGTGCCAGGTATGCTAGACAACAATTGCAGCTGATAAATCTCTACTGAGTGCACCGTTTCCAGAGAAAATAAAAATCTCAAATGCTGACACAGAAATAGTCACTCAGACATGAGAATAATCTGGGGATAAAATCTTGCTCTTTAACAATATAAAAACAGGAGAGATATTCGGTGTCACACATTTCCAGTCAGAATATGTCGGTACAGAGTTGCAGTGATCTCGCTAAGAGCACTGGCTTTTGAGGACTGGGGATTGCGAACAGAGGGACAGATGAAGAATTTTGCTCCTCAGGTCTTTTTGCTGCCTCAGCTGTGCAAGTTGGCTTGTGAGTTGGCTCCTCAAATGCTGGAGTTTGGAAGGCATTCGAAACTTTATGCTGTTTAGCTTTAAAAATTGACTGCAAAATTCCATGTCAGAGGAACAGTTTCAGTAACAATTCAACTGTCTTCAAGAGGGTGGGAGGTCAGGTTACAAACTTACAGCGTAAGTCATCCTTGCTGTTCTGTGGGAACTGTTCTGATGGATCTCATGAGTTAGAGACTTGACTTTTTGCACTGCTATTTTTATGCACAGCATATTAGATGGCTGAATTTCTTCTAATCTTCAGAAAGCGTATGCAGGGCTTTGGATCATAACATGAAAGACTGTTCATTAGGAGATTTGGCACACAGTGGAGCTTCTTTGAAGTCTGGTTCTGCAACAAATCTTACATGAACTCTCTTGTTTAGATGTTGATTATTTATTAGTGGCCCTTCCCCCGTGCAGAGATGTGCAATATTCCAGTGTGGATGGTGTCGTACCATAAAAAAGATATTTAAACAGTAGATGCTGTTAGCTGCATGTCACAGTTTTCAGTCATAGAATTTAAAAAAAAAACAACCCACAAACATTTCAAGAGGAAAAAAAATACAACTGACAGAAGTGAAGAATGCAAAATTAAATGCTGTATACAGAAAATAAAAGCTAGTGATTTTGTGCCTCAGCTGCTAAAATCTTACTCCAAATAACTACTTATAAGACATGTGTTGACCACTGGGACAGACATCCCAAGAAATGGATTGCCCTGGAGCAATGCCCCTAGCTAATCATACCAGCATAGAGAATTTTCAATGTTTATGTCTTACAAAGTTTGAGATAGTACGACAAAAATAACTAGATCTAAGCTGGCAGAAGATTCTAGTTCAATGAGCCTGAAATGTTTACTTTTTAACGTGTCAGGTTGGAATCGGTTTTGTTTGATCGTTGCTTGATTAACAACCCTACAAAAAAGTTTGAGTTTTTCAGTGTTTTAAGTCTGCATTAAGCAATTTGGCAGATTTACTCTGGAAATTAAAATGAATTCCTTTAAGACCCTGGAAACAGTGTGTTCCTAAACCTCCAACAGTCTGCCTGACAGAATGACAGGGTTTGAGACACTGGAAGAACCACAGATTGTTCTAGGCATGACAGTTTTAAGATACCGAAGCATGAAGATCTTCACGCGAAAAATATGGCTGAGAGGGAGGCTGATCTCCAGGCTTCCCTAAGCTCACTTACATGCCAGGGAGCCTGGAACCACTTCAGACACGGTTTCCCAGAGAAAATTACGTGGTGGGGTTTGGGTTGGGGTTTTTTTTGTTCTTTCAGTGCTGTTGCTAAAATGCTCAGTGGATGTGGGCTGTGCAACAAGCTGTGGATGCAAAGGCACATCTTACGTGACACTTCTGTCTTTCTTTTCCTTACTTAGTGAAGTAAGACAACACCAAAAATAGCATTTTACACAATAGAGCTTTGATCTCTTTACCCAGCCTTACTTTTCAGGGTAAAAATATCTGCAAGAGGACAAAATAGCTACTATTTCACATAGTACTTCTATATATTTCCAATTTACTATGATGAGACCTCACCTGGAGGACTGTGCCCAGTTCTGGAGTCCCCAGTATAAGGTGGACATGGAAATGATGGAACAAGTTCAGAGAAGGGCCACAAGGTTGATCAAATGACTGGAGTGCCTCACCTATGAGGACAGGCTGAGGAAATTTGGAGAGAACCTGTAGCAACCTTCCAGTACCTAAAGAGGTCCTACATGAAAGCTGGAGAGGGAATTTTTACTATGGACTCTAGTGAGAGGATAAAGGAGAATAACTGTAAACTAAAAGAGGGTAGATTTAGATTAGGAGGAAATTCTTAGGAGGAAATTCCTTGCTGTTAGGATGGTGAGACACTGGTACAGGTTGCCCACGGAACTTGTGGATTTCCCTTCCTGGAAGTGTTCAAGATCAGGTCAGACTGGGCTCTGGGCCCATCTAGTGAGAGAAGCCCCTCCCCATGTTGTGGACGTTGGAAATAAATGATCTCTAAGGTCCCTTCGAATCTAAAGCATTCTATGATTCTATGAGTCTATGATTCTATAATAGCTTGTCATGTTTCCTAGGATTATTAGGCTGACAAACTCTTCAGGTAGCACATCTTGCAGAGCGTCAGAGATGATGTTTCTGGAAGCAAAGCCTTGGTCCTTGGTTAAGCTGAGAACTTTTCGATCGTCTAAAAGCATTCCATTGACCAAATCTCTTAGGAAGAAACATCCCTAACAAGCAGTATACACAGGTATGAACTTTGCTATGGGGTGTCTACAGTCTGTTCCCTGCACTGTAAATAAGGCTTCCATATCTAAACCGTTTGTTATCTTCCGTAATGCTTTTGTAATATAACTGCTTAGATAGAAGACTCAGTAAACAAATCCAGGAAGTTTCTATTGTACTGGGCTAGACAGAGATGCCAAAGCACAAGCCCTAAATTAAGACAGCCCTTTTGACCACAATGAAAATTTACCCAATGTTTTGGATATGGGATAGAGACAGCAAAAAACCCTTCTTGTGCCTATTACCCAGACTGATGGGCCAGACTGGGTTTGTGGCCGGCTGATGTATGAATTCTCATGCCTCCGGCTTCCTAGTTAGGATGCCTGCAAGTAAGTGCTTCTGATTTGAGCACACTTTAATGGGGGAAGAAACATCCACACTAACAAATATTTGGGATGTTATGAGGTAATGTTTTAATGCACTGAGCAATTTCGTTGGCACCACATGAAGAAGGAAACTGAGTAACCCTTTCTTCCTAAGTTACTACATACCTAACAGATTTCAGCCACCTACACCTTTACTGAAGCACAGTACAATGAGAATTGTAACGTGTCTCTAAAATATGTTGCTGTTTTCTGTTTTTCCACTGACTTTTCTTGTTTAACTGCCTCTTGTTAAGAGGTTATAAAAAACATCTCAAACACCTTGAACAGGTGACTTAATCGTTCAAGTTTTTACACGTTTAGCAATGGGAAATGTCTTGCTTTTAAACAGACAAAGGAAGAGTAGAGCTGAGGTAAAATAAATGTATCCCGTGAAATGAAGTAGTGTATCTGGGCAGATAGATAATGAAACCTTATTTTTTGAACATCTGAAGTGTAGGTGGGCTTGAGGAAACAAAGCATTAAAACTCAATTTCACATGTATTTTGTTGTCTTTGCACACCTGCCTAAGTTTCCTGTGGTGCCAGCCATCTGTCCAAGCCTATGTACTTGATAGAACATGTCATGGTATACCATCAGGACCTTGGGTACTACTGCATTTAGTTCAAATGCCAAACTCAAAGTTCTGCGTGTAATTCTCTTTTATATTTGTCTTATGCCTGGGGGTGTGTTTGAGGCTAATACGAAACATCAAGGCACACTATCTTTCAGGGAATGGCAATTCCTTCTATTTAAATTAAAGAAAGAAATAGTATCATGTTGCCAAGTATTCAGATTAAAAAAAGACTGTGTAAATGGTAGCCAATGTTTCCCCATGAGTTTTCATGGGCTGTTTTGGAGACTGAGATGCTGCCTGTTGGTATAATAAATAATGATACTACAAGCATTAGCTAGAGGCTGCAGTGCATGGGACAGAACGACCTGCATGGAAAGATGTCTTAACAAGCCTGCAACAAAAATCAGAGGTATATCCCATGCAAACTAATAATTCGTTTGCAGTAACAACATCCTTGCCCTCACCTCAAGCAACTTATCTGTATCTTACATAGCATCCAGTGTGGACTGACCTCTGCTTTAGCAGCTTAAAATTTATTTGAATATTAATTAGAAATTAAAGCTTATAACTGGATTTTTATTTCTATTGTTTGTTTCTTGCACTCAAAGTTTTCAGAATGGGGACACTGCTTGATCTAAATGATTCCTAAATAATGAAAAAGTATTCTGAGAGCCATGGAGACCTGTCTGATTCTTCTGCGCACATCCTTTTTGACCTTGGGTAAGAGGGTGAACCTTGGATGCCAAGAGCTTCGTTTAAACATATTAAAAACTAAATGTATCTGTATCTATTAGGTCAACTCCACTGATTCACTGCAACTTAAAAAATCCCAGCTGATAGTTCCCAGAAGAAAACAGACTGGTTGTGTGCAACACCAAGTGCACCCTCAGCAGTTCTGCAGTTGACACCAAGAGGTGCAGCTGACACACCAGATGGTCATCTAGATGTATCTAGAGAAGCTGGATAAATGGGTCCCTGTGAACCTCATGGGTGTCAACAAGGCCAAGTACAAGGTCCTGCACTGAAATATGTAAAGATACAACTTTATTGTAGCCTTACTTGTCTAGTCAGACTTCCAGTACAAATTGAATCCTGTTAGAAATTAGGCAACTGAATTGAATCACACAGAATCACGGAATCATTAGGAATTGGAAGGGACCTCGAGATACCATCTAGTCCAATCTCCCTATTATCCACACTCAGAATATGTGCTATGGGGCAGTCTTAGTAGTTTCTACTCTCAGGATGGTAGTACAAGGCAAGATGTTTGATTTTCCAGTTTCCAGGCTATCAAAAAACCTCATTAACTGAGGCCAGCATTTGTGGATGTAATGACAGTCACAGCTCTGCCAGTACAAAAGAAATGTAGCCACAGAAATCCTGCTTGGGACGGTGTATTGGTCCTATAGATGTTCTTTAAGAGACAGTTCAGCAATCTCTTCCCCACCACCTGAGAGTCCTCTCTAGGAACACTGTCAAACAGCACAACTTCTGTTCTCTCAACACTTTTAGCTTTCACTAGAGAATAAAAAAGGGTG
Organism: Phoeniculus purpureus; assembly: GCA_028565055.1. NCBI lineage: Eukaryota > Metazoa > Chordata > Aves > Bucerotiformes > Phoeniculidae > Phoeniculus > Phoeniculus purpureus. The sequence continues at coordinate 24,574 of JAOXOE010043507.1, read as the reverse complement.
TTGTCTGCTTCCATTCAGCAGACAAGGCGATCCGTTTTTTCATTCTGAGGGAATTTATCTTCTTACTTGTACGTGCCATCTTCTACTGTACCTTTATCACATATTTAGCATATCTTCTACCTTGTATTTATCCTTTGCAAAAAATATGTGTGATCAGCAAACTTTGTCAGTGACTTTGCTTTATTCCAAGTTTTTGAAAAAACTACGTTATCCCTAAAGCTAAGAACCAACTCCTGCCGATCCTTCTGCTCTCTCAGAAACACACTGGCTGGTTCTCTAATTATCTTTGAGATCTGTCGTGGCTATTTTTAATGCATGCATTTGGTGCATCATGCTTATTTCAAATCATTTTAGTTCTTAATCAAAATGTCAAGCAGTATTGAGTCACGATCATTACAGAAGTGGAGGTATGTTACACCAGCATCCATTGCATTTATTAACCAAACTGGGATCATTAAAAGAACAAGCTACTTGGTAAAGGTCTAATGGCTTCCCCTAAATCATTACTCATTCCCGTAATAGTTCATTAACAGCGTATCACCTGTTCCCGTGTTTACCGATGCCGGTCAGATTGGTCTATTTAGCTTCTTTGTCAGAGCAGTGCTGTGAGTGCAACAGGAGCCTTTTTTGGTCTTTAGTTCCTTCCTGACACTGTGAGTAGAATTGAAATCAGTATTCAGTAACTGGAGAACTCCTTAGTCAACTCTTAAAACTCATAAGTGGAAGTTTAAAATGTTTTTATTAGTTGATGTCTAAACGTGTACTGAGGTACAGTTGGCATTTGTGGAAGAAATCTGGAAATATAGAATTTTTATATTTTTAAGAAAATGACTGGAAAAGTTAGTCCTCTGTGCCAGAGAGCGTGAACAAAGCAGAGAGGAAATGCAAGTAGAAACAAATTTTCCTCTGGAAAATAGAGAATAAGAAATTGTATTCTCTTACATAGGAAAAACATAACTGACATCAGCTCTACAATGTAAATAATTTTGTAGCTGGAGTATATTTAGAAGCTGCTCTGGATTAAAGTTAAAACTACAGTGTAAATCTCATGACAAAATTGCAGTACTGTGAACTCGGTCACATTCAGACAAAGGCTGGATTCCATGTAGTATAACTTCTGCAATAGCACATCTACACATCCATTCTAAACCAGTTTTATCTATTGTTACTGGGAAGATATTAGATGATCTGGAGTGCCATTCATCCCATAGATGCTGAACAGCTGAGTATGGCTCAGCTGTCTGTTGTGGGTGCCCATCTGTCTCCAAACAAAGGAAGTGAGATTAAAGTAGATGACTAACCCTTGTAACTGCCTAAAGACAGGTGAGATTAATTCCATCCTACGTTACTGATCCGAGGAAGACTGCAGTGGAAAAAATTCCACACCGCTCCACATCATCTTGTAGTGGAAAAAATCCCACACCATTCCACACCATCTTGTACAAAAATATGATAATCACCCAATCCTTTCCAACTGAGATAAAGTTTACTGAAACAGAATAAAAGTCAGTTCAAATGCAACTTGCATTTCAGACTTAAGTGTTTTTATTGTCTTTTCATAGGAAGCAACCCTAAGAGAAATGCCAAGTATTTTACAGTTCTTCTCTCTAATTGGAACAAACGATCTCTCCTAAGTACAATATGGACACACTAATAATCACTGCATAATTCTTTGATTATATGACTGTATTCCAGCCCTTTCACTAAAATCCAAGCATTTGAAGCTATTAACTGAGTGTATTAGGTAGATGTAACTCAGGTCTCATAGTTTGCTCATACAGAATACAACATTCATAGTTCAAACTTAAGTCTGTATGAGTGCAGTCAGGGAGTGATCGCCCCTCAGAAAAAAAGCCCCGTCTTTGAAAAGCACTCTTGACTTACTCTTCATCTTTGAAAAGCACTCTACTTCCTTATTCTATGCCAAAGCAGAAGATGCAGTCCTGCTTTCCAGGCTGACTTGTTCCCTTCCTCCGCTCTCTTATCAAACAAAGCACATGGCGTCTGAGATAGGAGAAAGGAGCAAGGCTGGTCCCCGTTCACACCTAGTAAAGAGGAGATGGGAGGTGACCATGCTTGATTAACCATTGCCATCTCCACACTGCTATCAACAATATGGAGCACCTGTGGAGGAGGAGCTGAGTACCCCATTATGCCTCTCACTTGACGAACAGATTCAGAATATGGTCTGTGTAATGAGAATGAGTAATGTTCCATAACAAGGAGTGAATTTCTCCTCAGCCAAATGGTAACTGTTGACAAAAAAAAATAAAAGCCTTTCTGGCAGAGAGGAAACTTTGGATCTTCAAACACCACAGTGTTGTTAAAAATCTTAGACCCTAATAAACGATTGACAATATTTCAACAACAGGGAAACAGTGACAGAGAACTTGTTTGTGAAAACAGATGGTGCTGTGAAAACACTTCTCTGAAAAGACCCATCAGCCTCATTAGAAGACCAGGTCATGTAGAGGCAAGAGAACAAGACGGAATACACTTGTACTAAAATGCTTACTACATAACATAAAATCAGGAATGTTGCCTGGAGAGCGGGTAACACTGTGCATTAGTTGCTTAGGGGAGACTGCAGACGCAGTGAAGGTGACATGGTGAACATGGTCAAAGCAGCTGATGGCAGGCCTAAGAGGTGCACCAGTCTGGACTCAGCTGTCACTTTGCTGGGTGCAGAGAATCTATGTGTTTTTGTAAAGGAGACATCATACTCATGCAGATACACACGCATAAATAGAGGTGCTTATCTCCTTTGGATGTGGATGATATGTATTCGTGTGTACATACTTGCGTACACGTATACATACATAAACACACTAACACACATACATACTTCAGCAAGGACTGGATTGGGCTGTCCTATAGACATTTAGTGTGATTTTAAATGTCCCATTTTACCTAAGACACTTGAAGATAGCATGTATTTATAGCCAACTACAACTTTCTGGGTCTTCAGCTGGAAGCTGGCAGGCTACCCCCACTGTGCCTAAAATGAGGGTTGACACATATGTTTGCCTAGATGAAGATCACCCCACGTACTGCAGTGAGGAGTGTAGACTGTCACCTACTGCTCTATGTATTCACCTTCTAGCATAAGTCACAATGATAAAAAAAATCAGAAAATACGTGGTTTGTCTGTTCACGACAGGTTTACTTCGTTCTTGAGGTTCTTTCTCACTAATTTCATCTGGTAAAAGTGTGCTACAGTTTGTTACTTACACTTATGAGTCAACCTGTTTGCACTGTGGCTTGCTCACTCAATGAAGTGTGTGAAGATATGTGGCACACATAGTAAATCCAGCTGGCTTCATGCACCAGCTTCAATGTTTAAGGCTGTCACTGAAGGAAACTATTTTTGCTTTTACTTGTACTTTTACAGTGGGAAGTGACTGACAACTTCTTAACTAAATCACTGTAGAAATCCAGACCTGACACCCCCTAAGAACAGAAAACACTTTCCTCTATTAAAAATATATTTGCATCTACTCGAGGAGCACTCAATGCTGTGCTATACCACTACAGATATGGTATTTCCTATCACCAGTTTATTCAACAATAGAGTATCACCTGGCCTAGCATCTCTCCACTGAAAGCAATTTTCCCCTATATTTTAAAAAAAAAAATCTATACAATTATGTTCTTCCAAAATTAGTAGCATTCCAAATTATTTTGCACATAGAAGTATAATTAAAATGCCCTGTGACTGATTTTCTCCAACAGCTCACTCTAAGGCATCCATGAAATCTAGCTGTCTTTGCATAGCAGTTCCTGTTATCACAGTCTGATTTGCAGAGGCAACCATGTATTGTTTCCCTGTCTGCAACTTTTTTTCCTATAGTAGCATAAATGATAGTTAATGAGAAGAAGTTTTCATAGGATCAATTATTTACTGTTCTAGGAGTAACCCTTAGCTTAGGAGTACTGCAACCAGTGAACAACTACACTGTGAAATACTGGGAAAAGGACATCTTCCTAGAAGTCAGGGGTAGGTTTACTCTACAGCATGACTTAAAATATGGGATGAGAACACATACTGTATGCTTCTTGTATCTTGCTTTCCATGAGTTGTGAACTCTGACATTATCATTTCAAATTTTAGCTGATCTCCTTCAATGCTAGATTGAAATTCTTTCCTGACTGTGTCTTAAGAAAAGTCATTTTCACATTTGCTGCTTGCAGAGTTCAATACTCTGAGATCAGGAGGAAAGTTCAATGTTTATTACAATAGTTACTTGTCACAGAATCACAGAACATTAGGGGTATGAAGACACCTCGAATCATCATCTAGTCCAATCCCTCACCACAGCAGGATCACCTAGATCAAGTCACACAGGAACAGGTTTTAAACATCTCCAGAGAAAGGCAATCCGCATCCTTTCTCGGCAGCACCTTCCAGTGCTCTGTAACTCTCACTGTGAAGAAGCTCCTTCTCATATACATGTGGAACCTCCTATGTTCCGGCGTACACCCGTTGCCCCTTGTCCTATCATTGGATGACACTGAGAAGAGCCTGGCTCCATCCTACTGACACCTACCCTTTCAGTATATATACATATTAATGAAGTCACCCCTCAGTCTCCTTTTTTTTTCCAAGCTAAAGAGACCCAGCTCCCTCAGCCTTTCCTCATGGGGGAGATGTTCCCCTCCCTTCATCATCTTTGTGGCTCTTTGCTAGACTCCATCCAGCAGCTCTATGTCCTTCTGGAACTGAGGGGCCCAGAACTGTACACAATATTCCAGATATGGTCTCATTATTTGGCATATATGGTGTATATGTTCTCTGATTTAGCAGATGATGCAGTGATGTGGTAAAATACGAACAGAAAAATAATTTAATGATTTGTCTTATGCTGGTTGAATCACGGTATAAACATATTTCTCATTACTAGTCTCTGTATGCGTACTGTCATGGTGTTGGACATTCCCATTCCCTAGGAAAGCATGCATGGGTTGAAGTCATATTAAGCTCTCTTCCAGATTTATTTAATTAGTTGACCAGATTTTACACTCCATGTTGATATAAGCCATGAATATGCCCTCTCAGCCCAAGCATGCTGTTCTGGGTAGCTCGGGAAGACATTGTTCTGTGTTAATTATCTCAGGGAAACTCAGTTCAGTAGTGCAGCTGTCTTCCCTAAAACCAGCATTGCCCTCCAGACTCCCTGGTGTTGAGAAAAGTTTAGCATTCTTTGTGATACATTCTTCTCTGAGCCCACCGAGGGTTTTTTACCCCTTCTTTGAACTCCACTGTGGAGGTGCACCGGTCACTCAAGGTCAAACGCCAGCTGCTTTCTTACGTTTATAAATTCACAGTATGTTTTCCCAACAAATGCATTGCTTGCAGCACTAATACTAACCTCATGGCTTTCTTCTAGAACAAAAGGGCACAGAAGAGGGGAACAGCCTAACACAACAAAAACTGCAGAGCACACTCCTAGTCTTACTTTCTAATTGTATATGACTGTAGCAAGTTATTAGTTATGATTTACCTTGTGAAAAATCTTCCAAAGTATATCTTTTTTAATTTATTGGGAATTAGAGTCTACTTTGAAACACAATAAGTAATATGAGAATGTAGACACCTAAGAACGCATCATCTCCATGATGCTTAAAATAATGCTGAAGGAAGATGGGGAGATATTTTGCTAGGAAACCTTCTGCAAAAACAACTATCAATATTCTGACTACTCACTTAGCCCCTCAGATCACAATTTTTAGTCTTTGTTCTTTAAGTATGGAAAATGTTGTTTTCCCAGTTCTTTGTCTCAAGAAATTCTTTCCAAAGTAATCATGCAGTATGAGAACATGGTATTCCAAATGCACCACTTCTACGAATTATTTTTTTCTAACTCATTCACATAGTGCCGTAAAGATTACAAAATACATTGCAAGACTATTTCAGAGGAGGTGTCACTAAGTCTACCCAAAGAATATGTCCAGGTTTGCCTGGACAATGTGTAAGGTGGTATCACTGCACTTTCTGAATAAGGCATCAATATACAAAAAATGAAGCACAAACGAATTAAGGGACAGGCACAGATGAATTAAGGAGTTTGCCTAAATACAGTCACAGGTTGTGTCCATATGAGTGAATTGAATATGTCAGAGAATAATTCCAGGCAAACCATTATTTATTAGAATTTATTCAGTCACAAATTGGACAGTAGAATTAGATATATAAGACTTTTTAGACTCACAGTTGTTCTGGATCCTAGTGTGGAATTGTACATCATATTGCCAAACTCTGTATAAGAGTAAACTCTGTATCTGTCTACCTCAACCAATTCCGGGAATGTCTTCACAGAAGTTCCGTTATGGATGAATAAGGTGGGTGTTTTGCGAGTATTTGTCCTCTCTAATTCCTTTCAAAACACTTCTACAGGCAGTTTTCAGACAGCACACAGGAAATTAAGGTTCATTATATAGGAAATGAGTCTGAACCACAAAACCACCTTCCACATACACACTGTATGATGAGTGAGTACTAATGGCATGATATTTATTCTGGTTCTGGGTCATTACTTGTGGATCTTTCAAAGCCATTATATTGACCACCTGTTTCCATCAGAAAGACAGAATTGGAATAATAGTAATAACAATGGAAGGTATTTTGTGGAGACTTCATTTCCTCATATTAAGTAGAGAAATCAGGTTAGTCATCACACTCTTTGGTATTCTAAATTCATGCTTGTATATTAATTTTCTTATTTGCAGTCTAAAAGGGAGTCAATATTATGCTTGTATGTCAGAAATGACAACGATTGATACATTTTGGGGAGATCTGTAGCTTTCCAATGATTCTCTGCTCTTTCAATAATTTTCATAATTTCATTAACTGCAGTAAAGATCAAGTCTGTCCTGGTTTGCCGGTCTCATTATGCTTTATTTTCCTCTAAATTAGCGAATATATTGACCTGCTTCTCTGATTAGATATTCTAAATTCTTTAACTCTTTTTTTGGTATCTAGTGAGTCTCTTATTTTGTTTGTCAATTAGTTAAACTAGGAAGGCAGAGTCTTTCATATAGATGCTCTTGCTGATGACAGTGAAGACCTCTTCAGATTGTATTTTGTGTCTATGTAACAGGCAAACTAGTTTTGCTAGGCTTCTCTCTAAGAAAAACCTGTAATAATGGTATACAATAGTTTGTGAAAACTGGGTTTTATTTCTCCTGTTTCAGTGGCTAAGTTCTATAGCAGGACTATATTCTATTCTTGAGGGAAAGGGGCACATCTCAGTTACGATGTGTTCCTGTGCGACTTGATCCAGGTGATCGTGCTGTGCAGGACTAGATGATCCTTCAAGGTCCCTTACAATCCCTAATGTTCTGTGATTCTGATTCTATGATTCAACTAAACTGATTTAAATGTCTGCTTCAGGAAGAGACGAATTATGACTCACTAGCACTTATTTCCCTCCACTGGCAACACAACCGTGTTACTGTAGGGATAGGCACTTGCACGGCAGACATCAGTGTTACGTCAGAATCCTGCTTTGTGTTGTTTCTTAGCTGGAACAAGAATGCACGGATATGTTTTTCAAGCCTGAGATAGCACTAGTTCCCAAAACAGATTTCATTGTTTGACTCCAAACTGGTGCTGAACAGGGGCTTTGTCTCATGGCTGTGCTAGCAAAGAAGAGCAAGAATGTGAGTGACTGAAAATAATCCCATTTCCCAGACTGCATGTGTGCATAACAACTGCCTTGCCTCTCTCTGCAGTTTCTCTCTTTGTTGCTACAGGATCTCTTAAATATACTTTCAAATCCTGAATATTTCTTAACTGCAAGTCCTCAGTTTCCAAGCTTCTAATTTAAAAGCCTTTCATGCTGCTGGAAGAAAAAAACCCAAAAGTTCTCCAAAGTGTGGATAAAAATTCTGCAAGAAAAGTAAAGCTTTACCTGTAAGTTTTCAAGTCAGCCTACATAACCTATAGCCTGAGAAGACAGAACAAAGCGCAGATTTGTTGATTTGAGCAATTATTTTTTACTGATCTGACCAGCGGAGCAGATAGTTTGAGGGGAAATTGTTTTGTTATGAACAGTTTCATATTCTTATAAGTTGTGAACAGAAGGTTACATTATTTTACCTCCTCTGAGTGTATAACTGTGTAATTCACTCCATGCTTATCTACACTGTTTTTCTTTAAATACAGATATTGGTGTTGAAAGGCACATTCAGGGCAGTGAGCCCACTAGAATAAAACCCAATTTGCCCCTGAGTACCCTCAGCTACTCTGAGTCTTGTGAGCTGCTTTACTTTGAGAAGCTCAAAGTTTTTGTACTTGAAGCTGCCTGTCAACTGCCAGGCATGGATCTGACTTTCTTTCTCTTCACAGGAAAAGTGAAATAAATTACTGATAATTCTTTTAGGAAAGATAAGAAGACAGAAGAACAAAAGCAAATGCTTCATTCAATGAACAGTTCGATGCATCATCTGCCTTTTCTTTGTTGGTTTTCTTTTTAATGAGCATTTCTCTCTGGAACTTTCTGTATTCTGATGTCTTCCCACTGTGTTCTCATTCACAGTTTTGCCAAAACCAGTTTCTATCAGAGGCTGTAAGGTAGAGCAATTTATCAAAGATGTGTTTTGCTTAGTGTCCAACTTACTTGGTTTTATGCAATGTATTTTTATTCCAAGAAAAGGAGCAAGACGTTTTTGTGCTGAGAATAACACAATAAGCACCAAGAGTCAGAGGACGGGGTCAGAGGACTTAGTGAAGCCCTCTTGACTCATTCCTCCATAGGTTACTTTTTTAGAACATAAAAAATACGATGGATGTTAAGAAATCTCAGAAACTCTCCTATGGTTCTGGTTCATCCAGGACTGCTAATTTCATGGTCACACAATGGAAGTGAGTGGCAGGATTAGCAGGGTCTTTCCTGGTTTACAAAGCAGCAATCAAATTTGCTGGCTGCCTGACTACCTACTCCATTTGAAAGATTAGTGTCTGCAATAGTGGCTAGTGTCCCTCGAACACCATTAGAAAATGTGTCTTTTGAGTTCCTTCGGATTATGTATGAGCTGAAAAGGTTCCACTGAGCAAGAGAAAGTTCCAATATGTTTCACACTTCCAGCCTTTCTCAATAAAGGCTGGTGGCCTTTCTTGAAGTGAGAACTAAATAACTAACATAAGAAGTGATTTAATTGCCTGTAGCAAAAAAGCAAATCTGTCTCTGAAAACCAGTTCAATTTCAGCAGCACAGAAATGCCGTACTGTGTTGTGTTCACAACCACCGCTGTCATATGTCTTTTATGTCTCAGGGTTATTCATCTCTTTTCCTGCATTGAAGTAAAACCTTAACAACCAAGGGTGGACTGAATTAGACTTTGCAAGTGCCATTACATTAAAATATCAAAAGAAATAATATACACAACACATTCAAATGCCTCTAAAATATCTCGTACAATCTAGTAGGATGCAATAAGTATATGAAGGGGCTATGAACTGGTACCTCTGGAAAATTCACTTTCAATGATCTAACCATTCCTTCCCCAAGCCGTCCTCTCTACTTTTCTGGTGTGTGTGTGTGTGATCATACTTAGAAAATGAGAAAGAGATATGAACATGTGCTGGCTCATGATCCAAAGAAAAGCTCTTTGTCAATACAATTGATTGGAGAAATGGGAATAAACAGCATGCTGACCACTCAAATGCCTCATGGAAGAAATTCTTTCCTTTCTGGTACTACAAGTAATTGTTTACTTTTATATTATTTTAAATTATTTTTCTTAAACCTCATTTAGGTTTCAACCTGTATTTAAACAGTTAAATTGGCTGGATGTTGGGCAGCTATGTTTTTCTATTGTACATCAGCTTCATTGTGAGCACCATTGAATGTGGATGCCAGAATTTAATTAAAGTAGTTATTATGCAGACATCTCCACAAGTATCTTGCCTTCAGTTTGACAGACACTTATTTCAATGTCTTTGTTTTTACTGTGCAAAGTGAACCTTTCTTCTTCTCAAGATTAAATCAATTAAAAATTAAATCCTCACTTTTTGATTTCTATTTAAAGCATACTGATGATAATGCCTTTAACTCGTGTTTTATCACCATATTTATCAAATATATACACACACAAATTTCACAGCAATTTCTGAGTCATCTATTTCTACTCTGTGTCATACATAAACTGAGCAAACTCATCTATAGATGTATCAAGTTACATTTAAAACAAACTACACTGAGTACTTGCATTATACTTGTGGAAAAGTAGGGCTAGAGTGTCACTTTGGGGCTTGAAGAGTCCTTTTTCTAATATCACATGTAAACGCATTCATGGCAGCCTGACCCCTGTTTTAAAGCTAGTTCTTATCTTCTTTTCCTTGCCACTAGATTTGCATCAAGCGCTTTTGTGTCCATTTACATGGCAAGGTTTTGATAGCTGGGACTTACAGGAGTGGCTTCAATAAGAAGACACCAGCGGTTTCTCCCATGTTGGACAGAGACATATCCAGCTTGTTTCAAGATGGACCCATCCGTAGCTAAAGCAGAGATCATCAATGGCATTGGTCTTCTATGACACGATATTTGAGGAAGGGTAAAAAATGCTGGGAGAGAGGCATTAAAAAATGTGACAGGAAAAACTCTGCAGATACCAAGGTCAGTGAAGTGGGAGGGGGGGGAGGTGCTCCAGGAGCCAAAGCAGAGATTTGCCTGCAGCCTACGGTAAAGACCATGTTGAGACAGGTTGTTCCCTTGAGCCCAGTGGAGAAGCACAGTGGAGCAGATATCCACACTGCAGCCTGAGGTTGATGCCACAGTAGAGCTGTGGATGTGCCCTGATGGAAACTACAGCCCACAGTGGTCTCATTCTGGAGCAGGTTCCTGACAGAAGCTGTGACCTCATGGGTGACCCACACTGAAGCATTCCTGAAGGACTGCATCTTATGGAAATTATCCCTACTCGAGCAGTTCTGGAAGTCAGTTACTTGCTATTCACAAGACACAACAGGAAATGGCCTCAAGTTGAGCTAGGGGAAGTTTAGGTTAGACATTAGGAAAAATTATTCATTGAAAGGGTCGTCATGCATTGGAACAGGCTTCCCAGAGCGATAGATGGCTGAACTGTCATCCCTGGACAAGTCTTGTAGGTATGGTGCCTTACTTGCTAGAGTTGGCTTTGTTTGCTAGAGTTAGGTTAATGTTTTAAACATTTAAATATTTATTTATCTTTCCTGAAAAAGAAGAAAAGGTTACCAAAGCTACAGACACTGATTGGAATCTTGGTCACATTAAAATCCTGCTGGAACCATCTGTTTATAGGTGCTTTTTATGTGTCTGACCTATTTTTGTGATTGTTCTCATGGGCAATAACTACCCATAATTTTTCTCATAGCTTGATGGCATTTTATCTTCCCTCTCAACTTGATCCCAACACTCCCAGGGCACCTGCAGTGTCAGTATTTAATGGTTGTGACATTTTCCAGCTAAATTACTGTAGTCCTGCATACAAGTAAAGACCCGTTCACCTGAAGCCAGTTAGGAACAATATTTGATTCTGTAGCTATAATTTTACAGGCGAGATTATCGGCTGCTTGGAACTCACTTGCAGTAGAAATGTTGACAGACTGGTTATGTAGGTGCCTGTCATTTCTGTGGCTGGTTTATTCTTCATGGAGACCCTCTTACTAAGTTTTGCATGAAGATGAGGTGACATTAAAAGAAGGGAAATAAGTTTCAGAGATGAATTAAACACAGAATTAAAAAATAATTACTGAACTAAAACTCACATTTCCTATAAGGTCATTGTGTGAAACTTTGTTCTATTCAAAACAAGACAAGAAAAATAATTAGGATTTTATCATCGTCCTATAAAATGTACTAAGCGTCATCATGCTGGACTTTTTGGATACATAAAACAGCCTGATAATTGTTGGCTTTCACAACCCAGACTGTACGTTACATTTGGGAAGTCTGTCTATTGTGGTTTGTGAATAGAAAAGGGACTGGATAATCCGTATCAGTATGCACAAAATTGCTTTAAAAGAATGAAACAGAAGAAAAGCTAAAAAAGAAAGTACATAAAGAAAAAACCAGCCTCTAGCACAGCTTATGATCCAAGTTAGTCTACATTTTAATAACTCACATCCTTTAAAAAAATAGATTGCAGCCATCTGAAATCAGAAAGCTTTGGAAGCTACCTGTGTGTATTTGCGTGACTTCAGACACGCAGTGAAACTCTGCAGGGAGCAGCCTGTAGAGGATAGTGTTGACGGCAGATCCCATGCTGCAGCGGGTGGATATGTCATGAAGAGTGGTGCATTCCACGGAGACCCCATGAAGGAGCAGACTCCTGGCAGGTGCTGCAGCCCCTGGAAAGGAGCCCACAGAGGAGGAGGTATTCTGGCAGGAAATGTGGCCCATGGGAGACTTACACAGGAGCAATTTGTGAAGGACTGTCTCTTGTGGGAACGATCACACAGTGTAGAAGGGAGAAAGCGTGAGGAGGAAAGAAGAGCAGACAGGAGCGGCTGGGACCGACACCACAATTCCCATATACCACTCGGAGTGGTAGATAGAAGAGCTGGGAATGAAGTGAAGTGAAGCTGAGCCTGGGAAAAAGCCAGGGGGTAGGAGGAAGCATTTTTAGTTTTGTCTTTGCTTCTCACCATCCTACACTGTTTTTAATTGGCAATAAATGTAATTAATCTTTCCAAAGTTGAGTCTGTTTTGCCCATGACGGCAATTAGTAAGTGATCTCTCCATCTTTATCTTGGCCTACAAGTTTATTTTCATCTTATTTTTTCCCCCCATCCTGTTGAGGAGGGGGAGTGAGGGAGCAGTTGGGTGGGTGTCTGGCAGCAAGTCAAGGTCGATCTCAGTACACAGAGGAAATTTTGGGTTAGTGGAATAAAGAAGTTTTGATCACTTCCTTCTCTTCAGGAAACATTTCTATTGCTTAATTATCATCCCACTGCTCAGATCTGTGCATTTACAGAGATAGAGAATATAGCGTATTTAGGAAATGTTGAGGGTTTCCAAAGATGAAGCTTACCATGACTGTGATACCCTGACGATGTTTCTAAACTGTGACCTCTGTCAACTATGCCTGGGTTACTGCTTAAAGACAGCTTGAAAAGGTACAGAAAATAGGGTACTGCATAGTCAATATATCTCAATTGATGTTTATATGCCACTAGGAAGGAAGTAAAAGCCTCCAAAGTAAACCTATTGGATACAGTTTTGAAATGTGATCTCAGACAGAAGTGTTGGTATAAGGCGAATTTTACAAATAGAACTGTCAGACTAACTCTCCCTTGTGGTGAATGTAATTGTCACCAGTTGGCTAAGCTGGTCCAGGACAAATTAGCTAATCAACAAAAGTGCTAATGACCTGAAAACAGTAAGGAGGGCTCCCTTGCCACTTGTAAGTCATGGGTAAAAAAGGACAGTTCAATTCCTTTTCAATAGAAAAATCCTATCACCGAGGAAACAAAAGAGAGATTCATGTATTTCATGCATCTTCTCAAGCCCAGCTCTGCTACCTCCTCTTCCTCAGGGGGGAATCTGCTTGCAGTCCTTTTGTCCTCTGGCAACATGGCATCCCTCTCCACAGGCAACAAGTCCTCTATGATCTTCAGCTATCTTCAGCTATCGTGGCTGTTTTCTGTGGGCTGTGAGTCATCCCAGCATCCGACTGTTCCAGCCCTGGTCCATCACTAAGAGCTATGGTGTTTTTAAGGCTACATCACCAGCACATATGTGTTCTCCTCCATGGTTCTACAGCCCCACTTCTCTGCAGATCTCTGAGGTGTCCAAAGGTCATTAGTGCCTCCTTTCACCATGATGCAAAAGGAATGTCCTCTGCCTTCACCATTCCAGTGACTGCAAGTCAATATTCACTGGGTATAAATACCAGCCAGCTTCCAAGCCTATGAATTCATAACCATGTGAAACTGCGTTTTCAGGACCTCTCAGAAAACCAAGGGTTAGAAAAGTGGCATCTCCAGAGGTCCCTTCCAAACCCTAATATTTAATCCTTTTATGACTGTATGATTATACTGAATTCACAGTGCTGGCTAACTAGAAACCTTTAACTAACTGAATAAAAGATTCCCACATCAGACTCAGACTGAGTCAGTTGAGTTGGACGAGTGATTTTGAGGAAGGCAGACCATGAAGACTAACAACTTCCCCATTGGTCTTCCTGCTCTTCCTGGTATGTACATATCAACTAGACCTGGATGACCATTGCTTGCTATGTTATCATGTAGATAATGGGACTGAGTGCACTCTCAGCAAGTCTGCAGATGACACCAAACTGAGTGGTGCGGTTGGCATAACAGAGGAATGGAATGCTATCTAGTGAGACCTGGACAAGCTGGAGAAGTAGGCCCAGATGAATCTTATGAGGTCCAACAAGGCCAAGACCAAGGTCTTGCATCTGGGATGGGGCAATCCTTAACACCAATACATAATGGGAGATGAAGGGATTGAGAGCAGCCCTGTGGAGAATGTCTTGAGTGTACTGCAGGGTGAAAGTCTGCACACGAGCTGGTAAAGTAATGTCGTAGCCCAGAAAGCCAGCCATATGCTGGGTTGATAGATGCAGAAGATGGATGGTCATCTAAGATGAATTGTTAGACCTGGAGAAGAAAAATGTTTAGGACGAATTTATTGTGGACTTTCAATACTGCACTGCACCACCTCAGAAAGCATGCCTTTCTGAAAAAGAAGTCAGCTGTTCTCAGCACAGACCTCAGTTTTATATAACTACTTAACTTCCAAAGGTATCCTCTAAAATGTCTAAACTTTTTCTGAGTCTTTACAGCCCCCATGCACCACAGTGTGATAACAGGAGAACACAGTAGCAAGGATGCTGAGGATGAGTTAGTTGGCTTCATAAAGTGACTGCTTACAGTGAACACAATGATGAAGTGTGATTAGCGACTTAGTATTCTGACTGACAGGCACAGCAATGCTGAACATATGGCTGAACTTAATTATCTTAACCATGATGTGGTCAGATTTCTGGAAACACACTGAAGAGTAACAACATTCTACTACTCCAACTTCAACTTCACTTTTAATGGAAAAGATAAAAACTGGGCTTTCACTTCATCTCCAGCTGCTGCTTCCTATTCTGCTGCCAACAGAGTCCCAAAGATCATGAAAGTTTCCATGTGAGTCATTAATTTATGCAACTGCTTTTTACTTGGCCAGTCCCACAAGATCTGGAGATCAATGGCTTGTCTACTTTTTATTTTACTGAAGGCCTTGAAGACTGAAGGCAGGAGAGGACTATAGCAATCTGTGTACCAAGAATTCACATATTGCACACGATGTACAGAAACTGTACCAATTAGAAAAGAATCATCCAGCATATGTACTGAACACATTGGATTGACATGTACAACTTTACTTCACATCTCAAAATGTTACTTGCCTTCTGTGATCAAGTTTTTTTCTGACCAGTAATTCATTTGAGCAATTAATTTGGAGTCTTTACTGTAAGAACGTTGGCTAAGCTGCAAGGCAAACCATTTGTGCGGAGAGAGAGCTGAAATGAGTAAGAGAACTATCGTTACAGTAAAGAAGCCGAACATGCCCATACATATTTGATGAGAAGCCTATGAAGGTCGGCTAATGAGAAAACAAGTGTCAGTCGTGGTGGGAGAATAGAAATGTCATTAGATTTGCTGCGTGATTTTGCGTATGTAATCTCAACTCAAAATAGACACATTGGAAATATCATCGGGACTCCTGAGAATTAATCTAATATCCTTCCTTCCAGTAGGTAGTTTAGCAAATTACATAAATTCTACTGTTCTTAGAAAGTTGCTGCTGGTTTTGTGTATTTGCTAGACAGATACACAAAAAACTTTTGAAGGGTCATCATCCGCGTTTCCAAACAGATCACACCTGTGTATGCCTCCTTCCGTCCTCTTTGGAATAACTCAGTATGAGAGTGGGAATTTGGTACAGTAGCTAGAGTAGTTGCTTTATTATTTGCTTTGTGAGTTTTGAATGATTGCAAGCACAGGCAGACAGCAGTGCTGACGGAATACAGGAGATCCTCTCGTTGCTGTGATTTTGGAAAATCAGTCTCAGACACTAAATACTAAAGACCTTCATGATATTAAAGAAAATGAAAAATAGCAATTCAGTGTTCACCATACTCTTTTCACCCACGTGGAGCTCAGCCCTCCAAGTGCACAACTGCACTTAAGAGCTCTGCACAGAACTCTGCAGGCATCCTCAGTTGTTTCCTTAGCAACAGGAGCCACGTGCAGGCTATCTGAACTCTTCTTCCTACACCAGGTTTCCTTGGCAGCAAGGAAAATGTTTAGAAAAGAAGGAAAGGAGATAGACCAATTCCAATTACTACATTTCTCCTATGCAGCCCTGACTACACACAATAAAAAAGGCACCCATTGAAATACATTTTTTAAAAAATCTACATGGACCTGAGTTTTCATCCAGGGAAGGTGCAGGAATAGTTATGTGTGTCTGGCCCAGAAGAACATCACGTTGTCATTGTTGTCTCTACACCACATCCTGGTCCCAAGAGATTTGCATACCTGCTGCAGCATCTTCCCTTGCAAAATATGTGGATAAGATAGCCCTGGAGAAGCAACTTGCCTGTAGACTGAGAAGCTATCACCCAGAACGGAGTGATGCAGTGAGCTCAGAAGGAGAGATCAGCAATTTTTTAAGGCCATTGTTTAATTTAACAAATTTTCTTTAGCCAGAAATTATCCATCCACACATCCATCCATCCATCCATCCATAAATCCATTGTGTAAATAACCAGTTAAGTCCAGCTCCTTAGCAAGACAGATTAGCCTCTGTATTGTTGCATATTTCAGAGAATCAGGAATAGATGTACCAAGCTAGCGGACTTTAAAAACCTGATATTTCTACACAAGACTGCATCTGAATTGTAAACGTATTCAGAGGTAATTTTGTGTGTGTGTGATTTCAGGCACACATCATACTTTCAATTTAATTAAAATCTGAAGAGTACACATTGTATCATCTAGCTGTCAGATAATGAAATTTTGAATTTTATTTCTCAAGTAAAACATTAAATATAAAGTACATTCTTTATATTACAATTTAAAGTAACAATGCTGGTGTAGACATCAATGGATGAAGCACCCTGGAATTAAAAATAGTGAAATAAATTTCCAAGGAATAAAGCACCAAGGAGTTTTATGGCAGCAGTTTATTGCATCTGTGCAAAAATTCAGCAGCCTTAAGGGCAGATTCTGGGGCATCCATTCTTATGAATGAAAGAGAATGGATTAAGTATATAATGTATAATTCTATATATACAAACAATGTTCAATTATTTGTATTAGTAAGAGAATATTGATTTGAAAGCAAAGTGAGATTAGAAAATCATGTAAATGAAATAATATATTCAAAAATTATACATATTTCTTTTATGAGACCATCTTAAATTATATATTTTTTAGAAATCAGAGAAGTTTAGTAGGAGATCTTATTACTATTCTTTTGTGACCTTGAACCTGTTCACTCTGAATTCTGTGAACATACGTGAAATCATTAGTTTCATCAGACTTGCAGTCAAGAGTTTTGAGACAGCTATTCCATATTTCCCTTTGTCTCTTAATAGCAAGCGTCTGTCCTGGATTATTGCTACCCTTACCCTAATTGCTAAGCTTGCTCAAAACTCCAGTTATATTTCTAATGTTTGAAAAGGCACCTGAAGCAAGTATCTGCAGAAGGAGCACTGCTAATGAGAGATAACAGAACCTAACTCCTACAACTGAGATCCTAGTTCATTCAATCACACCAGCTGCCTGAATAAGCTGGGGTCCATAGTCCTAAGAAAGGCACGGACTTCATTTTATCCATTCATATATTTGCATTTCAAAAGAATTTCTTGTAGGACAGCTATATTGGGAAGCTTATTAAGAGCACAGCTTTAAAAATCATTTCCGAGCCTCTCATTAAAATGTACTAATCAAAAAAGTTAATACATTTTGTTATTATACTGTCTCCTGCTTAGTTGTCTCTATTAATACTTGTTTATTTCATAGAATCATAGAATAACTGAATTGTTTCAGTTAGAAGACAACTTTAATTTCATTGAGTCCATCCATCAATGTAAGTGTACCATGTCCCTATACTCCATATCTATGTGACTTTTAAACATGTCCAAGGATGACAATTCAACCGTCTCTCTGGGCAGCCTGTTCCAATGCTCAATGACCCTTTCAGTAAAGAAGTTCTTCCTTATGTCAAACTTCAGCTTCTCTCGGCACAACTTGAGGCCATTTCCTCTTATCCTATCACTAGTGACTTGTGAGAAGAGACTAGCCTTCACCTTTCGACAACCTCCTTCCAGCTAGTTGTAGACAGCAACAAGGTCTCTCCTCAGTCTCCCTTTCTTTATACTAAATAGCTCCAGCTCTCTCATCTGCTCCTCCTAAAGCATGTTCTTCAGACCCTTTCCCAAACTTGTTGACCTTCTTTGACCCACTCCAAGATCTCTATGTATTTCTTGTGTTGAGGAGCCCCAAACTGAACACAGCACTGAAGGTGTGCCCTCACTATGCCAAGTACAGGTGGGCAGTCACTTCCCTACTCTGACGACACTCTGATACAAGCCAGAATGCCATTGCCCTTCTTGGCTACCTGGGCACACTGATAATCTTGTTTTACCTTTTTGAAAACTAATAAGAAGGTGGCACTGGAGGCACATGTAACTATTATTTTCAAGGTTCCATGGTCGTAGGAGCATATTTTACATGCACCTTGGATGAGTGGGACTTTGAACAGACTGTCACTCTGAACTATAAAATTGGAAATTACAACAGAATTTCTGTGTCACAGAAGAATGGTAAAGACGAACTAAAATGCAATTATCTCTGCAGTAGAGTTATGATCTTTGAAAATGTCCCTTCAGTCAAGAACATCTTTGATTACAGTGCAGAGTCAGCTATTTAGCTCTTGCAGAAAATTGTAAACTACTGCAAAACCTATTGGCAGAAATTCAGACTTTGGAATGGAGAGGAATGTGATAATGCCTAAGGCCAATGAGTGCAGTGAAGAAGAAAATTCTTCAGATGTAATATGTTGTTGTTAAAATAGAATTTCAGATGTACATATAAACAGCCAAGTTTTAGTCACATCTTCAATGCAAAAAATTTATTAAAGTGCTGTGTTTTTTTCTTAAATTCACAATATTTGAGGTGAACCAAGAGTAACATAGAATCACAGAATTATTGAGGCTGGAGAAGATCTAAGAGATCATCAAGTCTAGTCTATGATCCAACACCATGGCATCAGCTAGCCTATGGCACTAAGCGCCACATCTAATCTCTTCTTAAACACCTCCAAGGATAGTGACTCCAACATCTCCCTGGGCAGTTCATTCCAATATACGATATTGGAATATACAACCTAAGTGTTCCCTGGCACAGCTTCCAGCTATGCCCTTTCATCATGTCATTAGTTGCCTGAGAGAGAAGCCTGACCCCCACCTGACTACAACTTCCCTTCAATAATTATAGAGAGTGATGATGTTCCCCCTGAGTCTCCTCTTCTCAAGGCTACACCACCAGGAACAATTCAGAGACATGATCAGTTGCATTGCTGTGGAATCCAAGTGTTACAGAGCTAATCCTGATCTCTGATCCTTTCGTCTTTCCAGGACAATACATTAATGATAGTGATGTTTACTTATGTGGCAATGGACACTGTTGAACATGCTTTGTTTCCTGGCACGGTAGGGTTTTCCCAGTAAAACTCAAAGCTTTCCATTATGACTTTAGTGGAATTTTCTACTTCCATTAGTATAATGTCATATGCTGTCTGGCAGCTTTGCAGTATGGGTTTATTCCAGGCAGTAACAGTTAAACAAGCACGGGTTTACAGAGGATCTGAGGTAATAATCTGTGGTACTTCAATATATGATTTATCACTGGTACTATAGTCCTGCTCAAATCCCCTGCTGAGGGCCTTTGGCCGGAATACTGCTACACCAATGGAAACACAACACTAGACTAAACACAGTGTTTCTGAGCAGATTCTTTGAGGGGTTTTTTCTGAGGACCCCCATTGAGAGGACAGGTTTTTAGAGAAAATTTTCTCTGCGTGAACTTATTACTAAAAGCTACATATAGGGCATCAAGAAACCCGGTTCATGTTTCTGCTTTCACCATCTGCCTGTGGCAACAGATGCAGTGGAAAGGTGATTTACAATGGGCTAGGTTTCTCCACGTACCTTTGCTACACACAAACAGAGCAGACTTTTAAAATCTATTTATCTGCGTATTATTGTTAGTTATCATGCAGGTCTTAAGATTTAATGCAGTCCTTACACATATAAATAAGGCATGCATTTTGGCATGCCTACCCACTTTCTGAGATGCTTTATCAAAATCAAGCTGGGCAGAAAATCCTTAATCAGGCAGAGAACAGCCGCTGGTCCCTGCCCTTCTGTGGGGATTAGAATGAATTTCACTGGCAGCAGCCACTCTCAAAACGGCTCTTTCCCAAAGCTATCAGATGAATTGCTTGGTCTTCACTTTTATGATTGTAAGTACTGCCACATTCTTCATAGACATAGAATCATCTCCTGTATTTTATTTTGCTGGACTGTGATGAGCATATGCTTCTTTCCTTAACAGATGCTACTGCTGACTGAAAGCTCTCAAAGAGACAAGTAGCTTTAAACAAGCCAGTCAGTGTGTCACAGAAGTTTAGGTACAGTGTCATGAATACATCAGTCCTACTTACTGCACACTGGCACAAGTCAGATGGGCTATGGTTTGGAATACAGGACAGGAATGTACTATCTACTTTGCAAGTATAAATATGAACAGCTGATGAAGACATAATGGTAGATCCTTTCATGGATGGTTTCTGCCCACCTCTTTTCTCCCCAATTCAACTCTCAAATGCACAAGTAGTACTTAGCTTAGCAGGAATTTGTGGTGATCCATCCTTTTCAGTCATAACTGGAGTGCAAACAGTAGCACCATTTATGAATTAGTGAATAAACTAGATCTCTCCAAAGTAGTTTTGGCATGTATACACCACTCCAATATCACAGTAACACCAGGTTTTTCCTGTTGTTAGACTCCATTAGTCCTTCTCTTTCTACAGTGAAAAAACCCCTGCACCAATTAAAAAAAAAAAAGCTTCTGTATAGACACAGGAGTAAATTTCACAGTCCTATCTGATCACTTTAATAATCAACTACCTTTACCTCCACACATATATTAAAAAAATAAAGGGATCACTGTGTAGAAATACTTGTGTATTTACAGTAGTGCACTTACAGAACTGAAAATTATCTCTAAGCTACATGAAAGTACAAGAATTGGGAGCCTACAGTATGGTTTGAAAGGAAATGTGATGGTTTTGTCATTTACACCATCCTAAATCTTGGGTCTCTTATTTGCCTACACAGGCAAACCTGTGCAGGTTACACTTAGTGATACTGTGAGGATGATTTGTGGTACCACTCATTAAGAAAATTGTTAGATGCTTAGTACTCCAGTTTAATACTGTGTGAAAGAATAAAACTCCTGGAGTGATATATCCAAGAGGAATATCTCTGAATTTTACTGTTATTTTTCAGTCAGATGTTTCTGTTGTTCTGAAAATAAACATCTAAGGTATAGGAACATTGTACAGGAGGGAACCTCTTGGATGTTTAATTCCAACTCTGCCATCTCAGGCGTTATCTCAGAGACTCCTAAAATCATTAAGGCTTTTTCTTTCTCATCCCCACTCACTAACTGGGAAACCATTTAAGTTCTTACAGCTGTGAACCTGGTATTTGCAGTCATGTTTTTTCTCACAGTCTGTGTCAATATTGTCCTTAGCTTAAACAGCTTTTCCCTCTTCTCTGGAGGTTACTTTCCTGGTGCATTCACAGAGAGCAATCATGCCTTTTTCAGACTTCATTCCATTAGGCTAAACAAGTTAAAGGTTTTCTGTCTTCTCTGAAATGGTATGGTCATTAAAAATAATTATAGATTACCATCTTAGAACAACTCATAATAAAATTAACAATTCATTTAAAAGTACCAGTTTCTGAAAATAACAATTTAAAATTATTATTAGTTTTATAATTAATATTATTTTATAAGGAATATATATTTGTCCTATGCATGGCCATGGCCTTACGCAACAATATTGCATGTAGTTTTTCCAAGTTCCAGATCTGAGAGTACACAGCAGTAACAGGTCAGACTGACACTGGGGCCAGACCATGGCTCGATCAACAACAGAACAGAAACATACCAATCAAACACTACATGAAATGGTGAAAAGACGTATGTTACCCATGCAGATGAAGCCTCAGTCAGGCACAGATAGCTGGCAAAAGTCTGTGCAGACTTATAAAATCAAACATTACATCACAACCAGTAAGTTTTACAAGACCATTTATGTTTGTTGAGTCTTGAATGTTTCTTTCAAGATACACCTGATTTTTATAGATCTATTCAGGACAGATATGTCATGTTCCCACTTCTGCTTGGTAGAAAACATAAGGAAATACCATTTTGGTGTGACTTGGTCCAGAACTACTTCAAAAAAAATCTCCTACGTACCAGAAATGCAGCTGTTATCAAAGACTATACAAACACAAGATAGAACTGACTCCAGACTCCACAAACGATTCTACTTCACTCTTAATTTCTAATTCTCGATTTTCATTGTTCTTTTATCACAGTGACAAGCAAGCATTTACAGCTGGATTAATCTCTCTCTGTTCTGGCAAGCAACATGAGGACCCCATTGTTCTCTGCTCTACACAGACATAACAGTGAAAACATCTCAAATTTCAATAAAGAAACAAAGAAGAAAGGAACAAATAGAGGCATTTAAGCAGAGAATTTTATTTCCATCACCTATTATACTTCCTAAGAAGGACACGTCTACGTGAGGTCAGGAAAGCAAAGACATAGAGCCCCATACCTTCTGAATCTCTACTCACTTCCAAGGCTAGTGACTCCATCACCTCCCTGGGCAGCCTATTCCAATGTCTGATAATCCAGTGGCAGTATCAGTATCCAATAATTCAATGGCAATCAAGAATGACAACATGAACAGAAAAAGCCATGTAGTGAAATCCCAGCTCCAGGACTGGTGTTACAGACACGGTTTTGGGTTCTTCAACCGTGGGCTGCTCTATGAGATGACTGGCCTGCAGGCAGGAGATGGGATGCACCTGTCCCAGAGGGTGAAAAGAATTTGGGCGCAGGAGTTAGCAGGGCTTGCTGACAGAGCTTTAAACTAGATATGAAGGGGAAAGGAGAGACAACTGCTTTAGGTAGTAAAACCCCTGGCTATAGTAGTCCAGCACCAGTGAGGCAGGGTGACATGACAGATAAGGGCAATCACCCCTCAATATTAAAAACCACGTACTCGACTCCCTCCCTGACATGTTTATACACCAACACAAGCAGCATGGGCAATAAACAGGAGAAGCTGGTGGCCATTGTGCAGCAGGAAAACTATGGTATGGTAGCCATCACAGAAACCTGGTGGGATGACTCCCACAACTGGAGTGTTGCAACTGATGGCTATCAACCTTTCAGAAGGCATAAGCAAGGACAAAGAGGTGGTGGAGTAGCCCTCTATGTTAGAGAGAGAAATGGAGCCCTACAAATGAATGCAGGTGAGGATATGGTTGAGTCATTGTGGGGAAGGGCTAGGTGTAAAGCCAGCAGGAGAGATACTGTGGTGGGAGTCTGTTACAGACCACCCAACCAGGATAAGGAAACAGGTGAAATTCTTTATAGGCAGCTGGGAGAAGTTTCACAGTCGCTGTCTCTTGTGCTCATGAGACTCTTCAATTTTTCTGATATCTCCTGGAAATATAACACAGCAGAGAGAGAACAGTCCCAGAGGTTCCTGGAGTGTGTGGAAAATAACTTCCTAACACAACTGGTAAGGGAGCCAACCAGGGAAGGTGCCCTCTTGGACCTGCTTCTTGTGAACAGGGAAGTCCTTGTGGGAGAAGTAAAGGTTGGAGGTCATGATTTAATTGAGTTTTCAATCCTTGGAAAAACAAAGAGAGGGACTAGTGAAATGGTTACCTTAGACTTCCAGAGGACAAACTTTGGCCTGTTCAGGAGACTGATTGACAAAGTCCTTTGGGCGGCTGCCCCAGAAGATGTAAGAGTCCAGGAAGTCTGAATATACTTCAAGAGGGAAGTCTTAAGGGCACAGGAGCAGGCTGTCCCCATGACATGAGATGAGTAAGCAGGGAAGGAGACCAGCTTGGCTAAGTAGGGATCTTTGGCTGCACCTCAAGAACAAGAGATGAGTCTATGACCATGGAAAAGGGGGCAGGCTTCTCATGAAGACTTTAAGGATGTAGTCAGACTCTGCAGAAAGAAAATCAGGAGGGCCAAAGAACAGCTAGAGCTAAACTTAGCTACAGCTGTTAAGGATAATGAAAAAAGATTCTATAAATACAGTAATAACAAAAGGAGGACCAGGGAAAACCTCCACCCTGTTTTGGACTCAGAGGGAAACCTAGTAACAGATGATGTGGAAAAGGCTGAGGTGCTTAACGCCTACTTTGCCTCAGTCTAGGAGTTCCCTGGACAGCAGGCCTCATC